>SJYA01008399.1:0-10069 GCA_006410615.1 Neotragus moschatus
GATGGCATCACCGACTTGATGGACCTGAGTCTGAGTGAACTCCGGGAGATGGTGATGGACAGGGAGGCCCAGCGTGCTGCGATTCATGGGGTCACAAAGAGTCGGACACGACTGAGCTACTGAACTGAACTGAACTACCCTCTTACACTGTTGATGGGAACACAGTTTGGTGCCGTCACTATGGAAAACAAGTATGGTCGTGCCTCAAAGAACTAAAAATAGAGCTACCATATGACCCAGCAATTCCTCCTCTGGGTATATATCCAGACAAAACTAAAATTCAAAAAGACATATGCACCCTTATGTTCATAGCAGCATTATTAACAATAGCCAAGACATGGAAGCAATTTAAATTTCCATTGACATACAAATGAATAAAGAAGATGTAGTACATGCATACAATGGAATAGTACTCAGCCATAAAAAAGAACGGAATAATGCCAGTTGCACCGACATGAATGGAGATAATCATACTAAATGAAGTAAGTCAGAAAGAGACAATATCACATGATATCACTTAAATGTGGCATCTAAAATGATCCAGAGAGCTGACATGGGGTGGGAGGTGGGAGGGGGGTTCAGGATTGGGAACTCATGCACACCTGTGGTGGTTTCATGTCAATGTATGGCAAAACCAATGCAATAATGTAAAGTAAAATAAAGTAAAAATAAAAATTAAAAACAAAAAAATAAATCTGATCGTATTTAGTTCTGAAAAAATAAAAACAAAACAATAAAATGTGACACAAATGAAATTACACATGAAACAGAAACAGACTCAGACATCGATAATGTACTTGTGGCTGCCAAGGGGGGGATGGTTGGGAGACAGAAGGATTATGAGTTTGGGATTAGCAGGTGTGCACTATTACATATAGAATGAATGGACAAATATCTACTGTATGGCACAGGGAACTACGTTTAATACCCTGTGACAAACTATAATGGGAAAGAATGTGAAAAAGAGGTATATATAACTGAATCACTTTGCCATAGAGCAGAAATCAACACAACATTGTAAATCAACTACACTTCAATAAAAGTATTTTTAAAAAGAGGGGTCCCTAAAGGACTCTTGTAAAGGAAAGGACATGTGAATCAGGTGAATGAACAGACTCCCCGTGAGCGCAGGAGAAACACTGTCTCTGCTCCTGCCTTTACCTTCTCTTTGTGTGTCTACACTGCATGCCACGGGGAGACCCCAGTGTCTGGCAGTGCACTCACCGAAAACCCAGATTGTCCCGAGGAGTCCAGTCCTGTAGTTCAGCCACTTCTATTTTATATTTATGTATAAAATAATACAGCAGCCCCTCTGCTCTTTAATTCACTTAAGTTAAACCTATGATAGGATGTAGGAGTTTTGCCAGTAAGTTAGGAATCTAGAACAACTGTATTTACATGCAAATTTCAACCTCCCCTGAACTTTTTCATTAAACCAACCATATTCTTTACTCCTCTGACTCCACGAGGAAAAAAATAAATTAAAAAGGAGGTATCTGAAGCCAAACTAAAGCAAATTGTTTCCCAGTGTTTCTCTCATTTTAAGTAGAAATTCAGCTCAGATTATTTGACTCTTCCCAAGGACACCAGCTTCCCTGCCTGTGTCCGGCATCACAGGAGACGTCAGTCTACAGACTGCCTCAGGACTTCAGTCTATGTTATAAGCCACCGCATATGATCCATTTGGTATACGTGTTTCACTTTATTTGAAGCAAATTTTTTTTTAATTTTTATTGGAATACAGTTGACTTATAATATTTCCAGTGTACAGAACAATGATTCAGTTAAAATATAAAATATATCGAATATATTCTCTATATATAATTTTTCATATTATTTTCCATTATAGATTATTACAAAATATTGTATATAGTACCCTGTGCATTAAAGTGGGTCCTTATTGGTTACCAATATTTATATATTGAAACATATCAACATGTTATCTATAAATCATGTTATATATACATATGTGCACACACACACACACACACACACACACACACACATATAGTAGAGTGTATATGTTAATCCCAAAGTCCTAATTGACCTCTCCCCACTTTTCCCCCTTGGTAACCATAAGTTGGTTTTCTATGTCATGGGTCTGTTTCTGTTCTGTAAATATGTTCATTTGTAACACATTTTAGATTTCACATATAACCAATATCATATGATATTTGTCTTTTTCATTCTTAGTCTTTCTCTGACTTATTTCACTTAGTATGATAATGTTGAGGTCCACCCATGTTGCTGCAAACGGCATTATTTCGTTCTTTTTAATGGCTGAGTAATATTCCAGTGTGTGTACACACCACGTGAAGCCAATTCTTGTTTCAAAAAGCTTATCTTGTAACATTGTCTATCAAAACCATGCTTTTTGATTATCAGTATTTCTATTAATATTTACCTTGCAGACAAAAGACTCCACAGTAGAAATTCAATAAGTACCTGAAGCTGTACTGATTCAAATTAATTCTTCCTTTGCTGGAAAAGTGGTCCTACAGAAGCCTTCACCTTTCTGAACCAAGGGAGGTAAGAATCTAGGTACTTCCAGAGGATCTAGCTCAACCTTTGCTTGGCACTTTGTGTTCAGTGCTTATTACTGCATCCTACGTACTAGGCAAGGCAGGTTTCCAAGGAGGCCACAGTCCAGTCAGAGAGAATGCAAGTACACAAAATCATCTCTGCAGAATGCGTGCTGAGCCTGGTCAGGATGGGAGGCCAGAACAACGGAGGAGGCCTCACTGGAGAAAATGAAAGTGACCAATGGCGGTGGTGATCGGGGTGGGGGTGGAGTGGGGAGGGCTTCTGAGAGGAGGTGATATGACCCCTAAGTCACTGGGATTTGGAAGGCAGACATGGAGTGAGGGCGACACTGGGTGAGGAAGGAAGCGCCTGGCACATGCAGGAGCTTGTGCAGAGCCTTGGCGACCCGGGCAAGGGAGGGCTGTTGAGGGGACCCCACATGTCAGTTGAGGCAGAATATGACAGCAGGCTGGGGAAAGGGGGGAGGCGGAGAGAGAGGTAAGAACTTAATTTGCTGGGTTAGGAACCTTGGGATTAATCCTTCAGGGTATTGAAAATCGTAAAGCTTTGCAAGCAGGCCTGCTCTGATTGCAATCTGCCCCAAATCCTCGCCAGCTTGGAGCGGGGGATAGAGAGGCCTGACCTCCGCCCCCCGCCTGCAGCGTGAATGCAGAGCCGCTCAGGGCTTCACTGCGGAGTCTTCGCAGACGGCTTTGAGCCCGGTGAACCTGGCTCGTGTTAGAATCGCTAGAGGAATTTAAACAGCAGGCCCCAGCCAGCACCATCCTAGGGCCCCCGCCGTGGACCTCTGCGCTTCCCTTTACTGCGTTGATCTCTGTGGACTAGGATGCTGCGAGCGCAGCAGCGAAGACTGGGGCCAAGTGCTTCCTGAGGAGGAAGGGCCCGAGTGAGGCGGCCAGATCTACAAACAAGCTAAAGCTTTGTCAGCTTTAGCTGTGTGACTTCGCAAAACTCCTTAACCTCTCTGAACCTTGGTTCTCTCACCTTAAAGACGAAAACCAAAGGAGCCATCTAGTAAGGCTGTAAGAAATGAAGGACGCCGATCTCAGGAGCAAGCCCTCAGTGGGCGAGGCGGGCAATTAACTTTCTCCCTCTAGTCTGCAGGATGCTTCAGACAGGCAGTTGTCCCGGGATGAATGTGGCTCTGGCTTCCTGAGTGTGGTCCTGATTAGAGTCCTTTCAGAAACTTTAAGGAATCCAGGCAAGCAGAGTGGTTTAGGAGCAGGGAAATCTGCACTTCTATTTTCAGAGGACTCTAATACCCCTGTCTATACCATTTCTGAGGGAAATGAGAATGTGATTCATAGTCTAAGCAGAGAAACTCGGTTAGAGAAGAGGGAATTCTGCCTGGAGCAGAGAGCTCAGGGAGCTTTGGGCAGAAGGTACCGACCTAGAAACAGAGGAACTTCCATGTAATTGGCTCCCAATGCACATCCACTGAGGACTTTTTCTTCCTTCCATCCCTAAAGGCAAGAAAAGCAGAAGAAATCTTTCCCTCTGTCTCTAAGCTGGCATTTTGCAGCAATCATTAGTAGAACATGTTGGCATTGGAAAACAGGTTTGGCTTTGCCAGAACTGCTGTCATCTGTGCCAAGAGCAGATAAGAATAGAAATAATAACACCAACATTGTAGTTACCATACCAGGAGTCAGCCAGCTCTTCTGGGCCTGCAGCTTCCATAAGTCCAGCCCAGCATCTGAATATGGCCTGACCTCTGGGCATCACTATGCCTGTGCGAAGGGGGAGCAGAGAGGGAAGGCCAGGAGGCACAAAACTGTCACCAGACTGTCACCTAATGCAAGATGCCAGCAAAATCAGTAGTCCAAGACTGTCCCTTCCCAAGGGGGTTACTTCCTTTAATTGCAGGCGAAACTTGAAAGCTAATCCAGCTTTAATGGAAGTATTAATTAGTAGAAAACTTCCAGAACACAGTTTAGAGAATTGGGCTATTTTATCAAGTCTTTTGAAAAAATGTCATATGTTTAATCCAGAATATATTTCTAGGACTATACCCTGAAAGAATCATTTAAAATTCATGTAAAGGTGTTTTAAGTACAAACACACGTATTATAGAGAGATTTTAATAAAAAATAAAACATTTTGAATACACAGCAATAAACTGTTAAATAAGTTGTCATTTTGTATATTGAATGTATTCATTCATTGAAGGAACTTTATTGGAATTTAAGTGAAAATATTCATTGTTTAAATTTTCTCCTTTTTTCATTTCAGAAAAAAAAAAAAAAACAACAGAAGAGAGAGAGCCACTCAGCTTATCCAGTAAAGAGACTGTTTCCTTTTTACACATGATACATACGAAGTGAAACAAGCATGGAATAAAAAAAGTCATTAGGAACAGATATAACTTTTAGAAAAGAGAGAGAGAAAACAAAATGTAAAATCAGGAAGGTGGTTACTGACACAAAACTAGAAAATTCTGAGAGCTGCTTGCTGTCTTTACTCTTTCATAATTATGTTCCAGGAGTATTAACCACTGCAGTTAAACTAGAGGGGAAAAGCAGGCAAAATAAATATTGTAAAGTAGATAGTACAATTTTTATTATTTAAAAATAATAAAATTTTATATTTGAAAGTTACAAGAAATCAGTTCTGGAAAGTAACAAGACAGTAAGAGTTTGGGGAAATTTTTAAAAGGGAAGAATATCAGAATGTATAATGAGAAATCAAAAAAGATAAAGTCCCTAAGAACAAACATTTGAGAAAACTGCAAGGATATCAAGTCTGCCTGGGTCCTGTCACAGTCGAGGGAGGAAGTGCCCTGGAAAACACGATTTGCATTATTTTTCCCCCATTCTTAAAGCAGTGAAAAATCTCTGGAGAATTTCGAAAGGACACCTGAAGATGATGTTTGCCTTCTAAAGTGAAAATGAAAGTGAAGTCGTTCAGTTGTGTCGGACTCTTTGTGACCACATGGATTATAGCCTAGCAGGCTGCTCTGTCCATGGAATTTTCCAGGCAAGAGTACTGGAGTGGGTTGCCATTTCCTTCTCCAGGGGATTTTCCCTGACCCAGGGATCAAACCCCGGTCTCCTGCACTGCAGGCAGAAGCTTTACCATCTGAGCCACCAGAGTATTCTAGCTATTAATAAGATGAGCCACATAGACATGGAGAGAGAAGTTTAAGACTTTTTAGAATAGCGTTTGCAGTAGTAAGAAATTCAGACAAGAGATACTAGTAGTTTAGGCTAGGGCGATGGTAGTAGTGACAGGGAAAACTGTAATAACCTTGTGAAGTTTAGGAAACACAATTAATTGGATGTTCAAATAAATGGTATACAAGGACGAGCATGAATAAGCTGTTCAGACAACTTCTGGGTTTCTGAGTCACACAGATGTATAGATGGAGACACCACTTATGTGAAATAGAAAACACTGAAATGGGCATATCTTTTACTGCACTTCACTTTATTATACTTCCCAGATATTGCATTTTTTATAAATTGAAGATTGGTGGCAACCCTGCATTATCTGATAATTGTTATAAATTTTTAGCAATAAAGTATTTGTATTTAAGTTTTGTACATTGCTTCTTAGACATATGGCTGTTGCACATTTAATATACTGTCAGCTCAGTTCAGTCACTCAGTTGTGTCCAGCTCTTTGCAACCCCATGAATCACAGCACACCAGGCCTACCTGTCCATCACTCTCAGAGTGTACCCAAACTCATGTCCATCTAGTCGGTGATGCCATCCAGCCATCTCAGCCTCTGTTGTCCCCTTCTCCTCCTGTCCCCAATCACTCCCAGCATCAGGATGTTTTCCAGTGAGTCAGCTCTTCTCATGAGGTGGCCAAAGTGTTGGAGTTTCATCTTCAGCATCAGTCCTTCCAATGAACATCCAGGACTGATTTCCTTTAGGATGGACTGGTTGGATCTACTTGCAGTCCAAGGGACTCTCAAGAGTCTTCTCCAATACCACAGTTCAAAAGTATCAATTCTTTGGTGCTCAGATTTCTTCACAGATAGTGTAAACAGAATTTTTATATACACTGGAAAACCAAAAAGTTCTCATAACTCACTTTATTTCAATTTTCACCTTATTGCAGTGGTCTGGAACTGAATCAACAATATCTTCGAGGTATTGTAACTTAAATAACTTCAGTAGCATAACTCAAAACTCAAAATTTTATTTTCTCAAAATGATTCTTCTAACATGTTTCAACCATCTATTTTGAAACTCAGAAAACTGGGGAATAATTTTTAATTGCCTTTTTCCCTTTATTCTCTTAAGACGTGGGATAACATTGTCTGATGGGGGACTGTCAAAAGGCAGTTAAAAGAATTATCCTGATTTAAAAATGCATTTTAGGTGTATCAAAATATTATCATGAGAAATATAAAGTTTTTATGTGAGGAAATTATAAGCAGTAACCTAACCATGAGTCTTAGTAAGTACCTTGAGTCTTAGTAAGAAAAGCAAATTTTAGCTTTTCTTAAGCATTATTTGAATGTCTAGCATGAGTTTGTGTTTTTGATATAGCAAAAAGAGAGAAAAAAAGTTGAAAAGTCATCTTGGAAAAAATAGACATATTGCTTTTGTTTAAAGTAGAAAAGGAAGAAATGGAGGAAGTGTCAAAAAGTCATCCAATGCTGATCACAGGTCAAGAAGGCAAAGGCGAGAAAATGCCCACTGCATTTAGGAAGACAGAGACCATCAGTGACCTGGTAGAGTTCATACTCATGGTGGTGTGAAGAGTGCAAGGGAACACGTACTTGTGAAGTGGCTAGTGATGGTGGTGGAGACCAAAGCATCCAGCCAACTGGCTGGCTGGTGGCACAGTAGCTCAAGAAGAAAGTGGAGTCTAGAAATTTCTTGCTGTTGTTTAATTTTAATAAGTATGTAAGCATTCTAATAAATAAATAATAAATATGTAATATTCTAATATTAAAAATATAAATATGTAACTATTCTAATGAGGAGGCCATGAAGAGATAAAATATTAGATTGAAAGCAAATTATTAAATAATTTTTTAAACAATGCAATGAAATGTACCAAGATAAAAGGAATATATTTTGTGCCTGGATGTTGGGATCTAGCACAATTTTGAAGCCTTAAATAAAATAATAGAAATATTAAAAATTTCCTCTAGTGAACAGAAGTTTATTTTATATTCAGAAAAGTAAAGACAGTGAACTCAGTTTTACAAAAGGATGGTCGCCAAGGTGCAGTTCTCTGGGTATGGATCTGGGATGCTGGAGTCTCATTGACATGGGTACCACTCTGTCCCGACTTCTCCTTCCCACTCAGAGCTTGAGTGGTGTACGAACTTCATACCGAATGAAGCTGGTTATTTAGAAGTTTGCAAAATTATGTTTAAATTATCTTTAAATGCCTGCCCAACAGGCATCCTCCCCTGGGCAGAGAAAGGCAGTGCCTCACTGCACCCTGAAGGTGAGTGTCTGCAAAGGCTTCATGTATGAGTAGGACCCAAATACCACCCTCACCCTTAAAATAAGGAGGGTTTCCAATTCCAGATAAGACAAAATAGAAATATTTTACCCGATTCCTCTCTGCTTCTTAAACAGGAGATACATGAAATGAATACCAGAAGATCCTTTCAGGTGAAAAAAAGAAGACAGCTTTTCTAGGGATCTTGTGGCTGAAACAATAACCTGGCAAGTTCTGGATTTATTCTTGTCTTGGCTAATGGAGGATTTTGGAAGCTTGAAAGAGCAATAGGGCAGACAAAAATTGAAAATAAACAAAAATACAATAAGCCTGGTTTCTTTAGCCAAAGGAACTAGAAGGGAGTGGCCACATAGGGCATAACCTTTTGAATAACACCAGACATACCTCAGAAGAACTGCTCCCCTAAAACCTATCTTCTCTGGCAGTTGACATCAGGAGCACTTGAGAAAGAGATCTGATTACCAGCACAGCCTGGCAGTCAGAACCTGGCTCCCCATCCTGGCGGGCAGGTGTCCATGTTGACTGCTGTGTGCAGAGCCCAACAGGCATCCTCCCCTGGGCAGAGAAAGGTAGCGCCTCACTGCCCCCTGAAGGTGAGTGTCGGCAAAGCCTTCATGTATGAGTAGGACCCAACTACCACCCTCACTTAGAGTCATTGACTACCATCACCTGAATCGCTAAAAAATAACTTCTTAAGTCAAAGACCAGGAAAATCTCAAGTTGAATGAGAAAAGACAACCAAAAGAGACATCAAGAGGGAGTAAGAAAGACAACATCACAGGAGTAAGGACGCACCTGAAGTAGAACAGATTTCACAGAACTGGGCCAACTCCAATCTGGGCTGCTGAACTCTAATTGCTTGTGAGAAAGCAAAGGAAATTGAATAAAACAGCAGCTGAAACCTCAAAATATCCCTAATATTTTTCATACACATTAGTCAACCTTTATGAATTATGAATTAATCAACTGCCAAGACACAAGACAAAACAATTAAATGCCAAGAGAGAAGAAAGGCAATAATATATGTTTAGGTGGTAAAGTTAAGTGACTAGAAATTTAAGACAACAATTAAAATCTGAAAAATAAAAGATGGAGAATTTCATCCTAACATTGGACTTTATTACATAATCAAATCAAATAAAAACAATTAATCAAATGTAAAATGAACTGATCTATAGAAGCAATTAAACAGATTTAATGACAGATTAGATACAGCAGAAGAGATAAGCAACAAACTATAAGACAGGTCAATAGAAAGTGTCCAGATTAGAAGAGAATAAAAAATACGGAATAAAAAAAAAAAAACAGCTTGAGTAACATGAAGGATATACACTTATGTACAATGGAAATTCCAGAGAAACATAGGCAGAGAATCATAGCAGAAGCAATATGTAAAGAGATAATGACCAAAAAATTTGTCAAAATGATACATCCAGTTGAAGATTCAAATTCAGTTCAGTTCCCTTCAGTCACTCAGTTGTGTCCAACTCTTTGTGACCCCATGAATTGCAGCACGCCAGGCCTCCCTGTCCATCACCAACTCCCGGAGTTCACTCAGACTCACGCCCTTCGAGTCAGTGATGCCATCCAGCCATCTCATCCTCTGTCATCCCCTTTTCCTCCTGCCCCCAATCCCTCCCAGCAGCAGAGTCTTTTCCAATGAGTCAACTCTTCGCATGAGGTGGCCAAAGTACTGGAGCTTCAGCTTTAGCATCATTCCTTCCAAAGAACACCCAGGGCTGATCTCCTTCAGAATGGACTGGTTGGATCTCCTTGCAGCCCAAGGGACTCTCAAGAGTCTTCTCCAACACCACAGTTCAAAAGCATCAATTCTTTGGCGCTCAGCCTTCTTTACAGTCCCACTCTCACATCCATAGATTACCAATGGAAAAACCATAGCATTGACTAGACGGAACTTTTCTGACAAAGTAATATGTCTGCTTTTCAATATACTGTCTAGGTTGGTCATAACTTTTCTCCCAAGGAGTAAGTGTCTTTTAATTTCATGGCTGCAATCACCATCTGCAGTGATTTTGGAGCCCAATAAAATAAAATAAAGTCTGACACTGTTTCCACTGTTTCCCCATCTATTT
>SJYA01008400.1:0-16300 GCA_006410615.1 Neotragus moschatus
GAAGAAGCACAAGCTGGAATCAAGATTGCCAGGAGAAATATCAATCACCTCAGATAACCTCAGATATGAAAAGTTCAGGCAACAGTAATTCACGAGGTTAAACACTTTCTCAAGCAGTAGGATTTCAACAGGAACTCAGAGGCTGAGGAGCTTGTGTGATTATACAGCATATGCTGTTAACTTGGCTTAAATGAAATCATGTCATGGAATAAAAGTAAGCCTTTAAGGACTCTGGTCAGAAACAAGGGGGCAAAGGGCAAGGTTCTTTTCTGAAGCTATGTCAACAGAAGTTATGTCATCCTAGAACAAAGCTCCTCAACTCAACCTTGAATCTGTCAACCACATGGCTGGATCAGAAGAGACTGCAGCCTTCATGCTGAAGAATCAAAAGCTGTTGGTGATTAACTCTGCTCCACCTAGAGCCATTCAGAGAACAGCTATAAGCAGTACTTGAAATTAAGCAGCCACCCAGAAAGAAGCCACAGCGTGAACCAGAATGAGTGGAAATCTTTTGAGTTCGCCACTGACTAAGGCTTCATCATTTATCTTCTGGGGATATTGATGTTCTCTTAACTGATGCTGGCTCCTCTTTGTGTGTGTTCGGGGGCGCGGGAGGGGGGTGCCATGCAGCTTGTGGAATCTTAGTTCCCCAACAAAGAATCGAACCCAGGCCCCAGCAGCGAAACCTTGGAGTCTTGGACCAAGAAATTCCCGATGCCTGCTCCCTAAAGAGTTCTATGTGAAGGAAAGAAGGGAAAGAGGAAAGGAGGGAGGTAGGGAGAGGGGCAGGGAAAGGCTATCCAAGGGTAATGCTCTGGCCAGAAGTCTAAATACTGGTGGTCCCATCTGTGCTTTATTCGATCTGGCAAATATCTTAAGACAATTTGAGCTGAACTTTCATAACTGGAGAGTCTACATAAAAAGGCAGATTCCTCATTTCTCTATAAGAATGTTAAAACGTGAAAACCCTACGTGCACATCTCTGGGCAGCAACCATGGGCTGAAACCCTTGAGAATGGGGCTTGTGCCCTGAGGNCATCTGTGCTTTATTCGATCTGGCAAATATCTTAAGACAATTTGAGCTGAACTTTCATAACTGGAGAGTCTACATAAAAAGGCAGATTCCTCATTTCTCTATAAGAATGTTAAAACGTGAAAACCCTACGTGCACATCTCTGGGCAGCAACCATGGGCTGAAACCCTTGAGAATGGGGCTTGTGCCCTGAGGTTCACTGACAGTCTCCTCAGCCCAGAGCCTGCAGGCTGCCTGCGTTCATCATCACGTTTATGGAAAGCATTATTTTTTTTACCTATGCCTCTCAAACAACAAGAGCGAGCAAACAGCAAAGGCCACATTTCAAGAAAAATGACAATAAACCCATTTCCTTGAGGAAACCATGAAGTTCTCACAGGTTTGTTTTTTTTTTTTTTTTTTTTAATATTTATTTAGCTGCACCAGGTCTCAGCTGCGACATTTGGGATCTAGTTCCCTGACCAGGGATCAAACCTGGGTCCCCTGCATTGGGAGCTCAGAGTCCCAGCCACTGGACCACCTGGGAAGCCCCCTCATAGGTTTTTAACATGAAACTGAATTACGTGTGGATAGAAAAGAATTCAATTTAAGTCATCCTTGCTTTGGTTACACTCAGCCAGCACCCCTCCTTTGCAACACCTCTCCGGATCCATATCAGCATGGGATGAGTGACTACCAGAATAGATAATAGAGCAGCCAACGTTTTGAAGCACTTATTATCTTAGGTACTATTCTAAACCCCTTATGTATATCGGTTCATTAATCCTCACAGAAACATTGAGGCAGGGTCTATCATTGTGGCTGTGTTACAGGAGGGGAAACCAAGGCATGGGAGGGTCAGGCACCTGGCCTAAAGCCACAGAGCTAGTACACGACAGAGACGGGACCTGATCCGAGACCAGCACCCTCCTCCCTCACTTCTGCTACAGCAGCCAGGCTGCAAGATGCAACAGGACTGTTAAACTGAGTGGGGCGCAGGAACCAGTGGACCGGGACCACTGAAGAAGTGGGAGCACTTTGCTCTCTCTGGGGAGAGAATATTCTTGTTTCCCTTACGTGTTTCTCTAATATTTGAGCCTTCAGCAATGCGAGTATCTGGTTTTGATAGAAAAATACTGTTTCCATTAAAATAAAATTCTCGAGAAAGAAAAAAACGATTGCAGAAGTTGTGACTCATCTCCGAGGTATTTGAACCGAACTCTGAAGGATTTCTGGCCACCTCTGCCCACTTCTAGGAATGACCTCCAGCTGGCCTTTGGGGAACGCTTTTCTCATTTGTGAGGCCCTGCTGCAGTCCACGGGGTCGCAGAGGCAGACACGACGTAGCGACTGAACAACGACAGCAAGAATCCTAATGGGTTTACTCACTTGAAATTTAAAATCGGTTCCACTGGGATGAGATCCCCCAACCCAGCTCCCTCTGACTCTGTGATGCTCACCAGGTAGGCAGGGCCAGACAGGTGTCCCCCAGATGAGAACCCCTGTGTCGCAGGGACCCCCTGCACCCTCTCTCCCCGGGGCTGACCTGTGCTCTTGTCCAGGAAGTCCATGGACTCTTCACTGGCGCTGAAGTGGCTGGACGTGGCCTTCTTCTCAGCGTCCTGCTCCACGTCAGAGCCCGTGTGCACGGAGGAGTTTGTACTCATGGGGGAGCGCGGCATATCGGACAAGGAGATCCTGCGACCTGCGCCCCCGCTCAGCATCGGCTTGCTCATCAGGATCTTGGGTGACGCTGTCATGTCAAAGCTGAGCTTGACCTTCTCCTGCTTGTCCATCTTGGCGGCACCAGCACCGGGGTTGGAGGGGTCGAGCAGCATTTGGTACTGGCTGTTGGGCGTGTAGGGTGTCCTGAATGGAGAGTAATTAAAAACCCCGAACTTCCGGCGGATGTTCTCCACGTAAACCTCCATCTCTTGCATTGCACTGTTGAAGATGCTTTTAGTCTTTTTCACAGAAAAAGGAATTTCTTTAGACATGAGGTAGCAATTATTTATTGGAACCCAGGCCCTGGGAGCACAAAAGAGAAAGGGAGTTTAAATCAGCCTTGGTCGTTTCCAAGATTTTTAAGTTTGTTTTTTTTTTTTTTCAAATTTGATTATGCAAGAACACTTAAGTTGAGATCTGCCCTCTTAACAAATGTACTCTCTTAACAAGTGTATCCTACATTACTGCTGTGTCAACGGAAAAACAGCACAGCCTAAAAGTTGAGAATTATCTTTTATCTGGCAGACAAAACTGAGGACTTTAGCTCAGGATGCAGCCTCTCAGATCATCTGAGACTGTTCCAAAGAGGCAAGGGAGGAGTCAGGATATACAGGAGGTTTTTTTTTTTTTTTTTTGCAACAATGACCAGGTAGCCAGAACTTCAAAAGATTCCTATTAAAGAAAAGCCAGACATCTCGTGTTAAGGAATTCAGCATTTTTCTCAGCCTGGGAAGATGCCAGAGTCTGGGCTCACTGACATCTTTCCTCTGACATGCACCTTAGCTATCTGTGGCGTTCTCAGCCTGAGTCCCTCAGGGTGCACCCCTGAGAGGTGGCTGCAGCGGCTGGGCACGTGGCAGCTGGGCACCCATTTGTCTCCATCCTAAGCTCCCTCAGGGTTCGTCACCTGGGAGTGTGTACTGGCTTGATAGCAGTACCGTCCTTTGCCTACTACTGATAGAGCCGGCAACATTTTTCAACAGCTGGCTGTAGGTATCTGCTGGTACTGCAGCTCTCTAAAGCTTATTCAGGTTGTTTAACTGAAACTTTGTATCTGTTAATCAGTAGTGTCCCTTCTTCCCCAGTCCCCAGCCCCTGGCAACCACCCCTCTACTCTCTGATTCTATGAACCTGACTATCTCAGATACCTCCTACAAATGGAATCATGCGGTACTCGTGGAACTGGCTTATTCCACTTTCGCCAAAGTCCTTCTGGTACAGCCGTGATGCTTCATCTTTCTTAAGGCAGAACAGTATCCACCGTGTGCAGAGACCACATTCACTACATCCGTTCATCTCTCGATGGCCACCTAGGTGGTTTCCAGAATGGTGTTTTCTCTTTTTTTCCTTAATGCAAACCAAATTATCCTGCTGGAATTACCAAGATTCTTAAACACATATTCCATTTTTAAAAAATGACTTGGTTTGAACGGTTAATTAACAATCCACTTAACAGGCATGTTCTGTCACAAGGACAGACGGTGAACAAGACACTCAGCTACATTAAAAGGCTCAATAGCTTAGTCAGTTTAATCCATTAAAAAAATAATAAATTCCCTTTGCCTCTGGGTTGGTAGAGAGTAAGAAAACAGTCTGGATCCTAGACCATACCTCTGAGAAGATAATTATTCCCCAAATCTCACTCTCATGCACTCAGACATAAAGAGGTTTCTTTTCTCTTTTAAAACTGCGATTCTCCATGGGACTAGAAGGAAAGGTTAGAAAACCACAACCCTAAAAGGGGTGCATGGTTCTGAAAGTGAGATAATTCACATGGGAAAACAGCCTATTAGCTTTGGGGTATGAGCCCTTCAACGCTTAATTCAGGCTAGTTCTGTCTTCCTGCCTTCAGCCCTCACACATCCTAGTGTGCTCTGCCGAAATCCACTAGAACATGAGCTGCTTTTCTGGAATCAGCCACCCAAGGGAAGGCAGCCAGGAGATGGAAACAAAACTACCATGCTCCGGGGAAGGCAAGAGTAGCTATTAAGGGCATTCGGGGTGTGCCTTTGCGATACTTCATGCTCCTAGCCTCAACCCAGCGTGTAGATGGGAATCTGGTAGGAATAAGTGTTTCCAAGGAGACCTCAGGGATTTCATAGACCATAACCTCAAGTCAGGTACAAAGCCATGGGGAGTATAGGACAGCAAGGGGGAAACTCACACCCGGTCTGAAACTCACACCCAGTTTAATGCAAGGACCCCCTACTCAGGTGCTATCAGAGTGCCTTGGGAATGTGGCCCCAACACCAAGTCTTCCAAACTTTTAAAGTAGAAAATATAAACTTTTTATCTTCTCTTTTACCCAAATGTTAAGAGCCTCTCCTCCCTATTTTCTAAGAGAAGACCACCAGGGAGAAACAAAGCCTGGCCAAGGGGTCAAGTCCAGGGCACAGGCTGTCTGCCCACAGCTCACAGTTCTTGGTGATGCTAGGTCACGCTGCATATGAACATGGAACCCCTCAAAATACCCACCCGCGCCCTCAGAGTGCTGGAAACCACCCGCATCTGCTCCCACTCACTGCTGTCATTCTGCAGAGGCCCGAGGAACCAAAGGTGCAGCCAGGCGGATCGAGGGCTGGGCGGGAGCCAGAGGCCCCCAGGGCCAGCGTCTGCAGGGCCTCCGGAGCTTTCAGCCGAGTGGGCAGGAGTCAGGCTCTGAGGAGCCGCAGGGAGCTCCTGGCGGCCCCGACAGCTGACGCCCCTTCGCTGGGCCAGCCTCCACTCTGTTGGTGAGGTGGAAGATGAGCCCCTACCTGGAGGGATACTGGGGAGACGCATCTGACCGGTACCCTGCACCCCCAGGAGCTGAGCAGCCACAGTCACTGGGGTTGTACCCTCTCCCATTTTTGTGAAGCATTGGTGCCCTAAGTTCCATGAAGTTATTTTACAAATGATTTCAGAAAAGGGTTTCTTTTTCGTAAAGGAGACCCAGGAAATATTGAAAGGGATATCCTATTTGCTTAGTGACAGGAAGCCTCTAGGAGACTATGTCTTGAGAGGCAACAGTCACACAGCTGAGCTACTTTCTAGTTCTGGGCCTTGGTTTTCCTATCAATGAAATGGGGATATAAGCAGCTTCTATTTAAAAAAGCACTTAAAACAATGTCAGCTGCCACAGTAGCCTGCACTCGGCCTGGTACACGGCACACATGAAAACATGTTTCTTTGAATGAATGAACGAATAAGGGAATTTCAGAAAGCTTCTAAAATGGTCAAGATATGAAACTTGCCATCAAACCCAGAACCATCTCCGCTTATTTCCATCCTGTCTTCTATCAATGCACTGCTTGGATTCCTGATAAGTGAATTTGCAGATTACTTTGAAATTCGTTTGTCTTTTTTTTCCCCAAGATGACAAGCAAAATTTTACAAGGAGCAATTATTTCAGATTCTGCTGTTGTTTCAAATGATAAACTGTATTTTCTGTATGTTCTGTGGGTGGGTATAATTTTCAAAATATGTCTTTTAAATATACACACACACAAACACTTTCCCAGCCTGTCTGCTAGGGCTCGGGGGGAGTTGGGGGGGGTTGCCTCATTTAATCACAACATAACTTACTGAAAGAGAGCCGGAGATATTAACCGCTGCTTACCTCCGTCTACCTGTTGTTCTGAAGTAGGTGGGGGGCTGTGCTCTGCAGAGAGCCGCTATTAGCTAGAGTAATTCACATCTAGCTAGAATAATTCGAATCGCTAGGAGGGGGAGGGCAGGAAGGCTAGGAGGGAGGGCTCCTACCTGTCAAAACAGCAACCCCTTCTAATTTCCCATTTTAGCTCCACAGAAAAAGGAACAGGAGGGGACTACCCTACACGACGATGGGAGATTCATTTACCAGCAATCTGGGGAAATGTTTCTGATCCCTGAAAGCATTATTTTGAAAAGCAATTTGTGCGGTGATTTAATTTACTGCGGGGGGTGGGGGGGACAACAAAAAAGAACAGCAGAGCTTGAAATAGCCGTGGAACCTATGCCCATGCTGGCTGCATCCACAAAGTCACGAAAGCAAGATCCTTTCCAACCTACCTGAAAAAACGGAAGCCGGTGCACAGTCAGGCTTAACACAGCCCAGGCCAGTATTTTTAATCTACAAGATCGTCGCTGGGCATCGTGACAATCAAATAACAGCCATGCCCCCGCCCCTCCCCGCATTCACTGGCAGGATCAAAGGCTCACTTGGAGCTACGCGTTTGAAGCCCGTGTTTAACTCCCACCTGTCGTGTTGTCCAAAGAAACGGGCATCCACCTGCCCATCTTTATCCCTCAGAGCTTTCGCAGGCCAGAATGGAAACCCCTTCAGTTTAGCCCAAACCAAAGGATGTGGATTGCTCTAGGAAGAGAAAAACAAAATCCCAAGTTTGTACGTATTCGAAAGCAAGACCCATATATAAAGCTCGGTAGGGGAGGTTCAGGCAAGGGAGCGGTGAGACAGGCCACAAAGTGCAAGAGGATAGTTTCAAGCAGGGTCTGTCTCCCCAGATGCGTGGCCAGTAAGCCTGGGCAAGGCTGGCAGTTAAATGGGGAAACCGAGAAGAAGTGAGTGCTGACAAACCCAGGCTTGAATCCTGGCTGTGCCGCTACCACTTGGATGGCAGTGAGCAGGACACGGACCCTTTCTGGGCCACACGGGGACAGTAATACCTACACTCTCCATTAAGTGGGAGGGTTAAATGCACGTGACACCCAGCACAGAATAACAGGCAGCACTACATACCTTTATTCTTCCCCAAGTGCTCCTCAGAGCCTGAACTATGCAGATATTCATCTCCAAAGGCAGGAAAAGCTATCAACTATGCTTTGATTCTCAACTCTAATGACCAGTCTTGCTGCCCAATTCCCTCTGCCCCCACCTCCATACTCCCAGCCCATCCCAAAACACACCTCTCTCTGCAAAGCACCAGTTTAGAAAACGTAGATCCCTGGGGGCAATGAGGATGACTGACCTACTCCCATCCCAACCTCAAGAACCATAGTCTCATATGTAAAACAGACCGGCTAGTGGGAAGGTGACATATAATACAGGGGAGTTGAACCTGGTGTTCTATAACAACCTAGAGGGGTGGGATGGGGTGTGAGGTGGGAGGGAGGTTCAAGAGCGAGGAGACATATGTATGCCTATGACTGATTCACGTTGGTGTATGGTAAAAACCAACACAACAATGTAAAGCAATTATCTTCCAATTAAAAACAGATTTTTTTTTTTTTTAAAAAAAGGGAGATCCAGACAACCCTGCATTTTCCAGCTCTTTCCTGAGCTCTGACTATGTCAGCATTGATTAAATCGTTGATCAAATCTTAAAGAAAGGGGAAGAGAAAAAAAAGAATCATGGTTTGGCGAGATCATGGAGTTAATCCTAGAAGGGATTCCCAAACCTCTTAAAATAGACCCAGATGATTTTAAGTAACATACTCATTTTCCACTCCTGGCTCCCTATCTGCCTGACGTTGGTGTGTCTTTCCTCTGATGAGTTTTTCTTTTTCTCTGCATCCTGCTGTTTTCAAGGACTAACAGACCCCGTCAATGACGATGCTTTGAACTTTTAGCCAAAGAGGTTTATCCCACCTGGATCGCTCCCTTTCTGACTATAACTGTATCAGCAAGAAAATTATCTAAAAACATCATCCAAAGTTCCATCCAATAAGCCACCTGGAAGAAGCTGTCCTGGGGTTTCTCAAAGGCAGAGAGTTCAGAAAACAAAGATAGAAAAGGAAACCCAACTTACACAAGGCTCACAAAACCAGTTATCTCGTTTTTGGCAGGCAGCTAGATAACACTCTGGACAAACTTCAATTTCATTCATCTGTAAAGCAAAAAGGTGTTAGAATGTGTCACTCCCAGGGGCCTTATATCTGCAAGTCCTCAAGAAATACATGAGGATACTGGCAGGTAAGGTTAGCTAAACTAAGTGGCACGGTGGGGAATACCCTGAACATTAATTGGACTATTTCTCACCAACCTTGATGCGTTCACCTAGGCCAAGCCATCATCATCTCCTTCTGAACCTCATTTCCCAGCGTCCTAACTTGGTCCATTCCCCACACACATGGAACAGCCCGAGCCCAGCCCAGGAGGTTCATTTCATCCACACCATCAAAACTAGGGGGCATTTTTCCAGGACACCTGGACCACTCTTGGAGAAATTCAGGACATTTCCTGCAAATAACGTCAAATGCAAACACCTGCCACAGAAGACTGAAAGGGAAGAAGGGATCAGCCTCTGAGCAACAGCGACGCAAGATCGCAGCCACCACGGACTCGGACAATTTGTGAAAACCGAATATACAACCTTAAAATACGATGTGGCCCTAAATACGCAGAAGCACCCCTCTTTGTAAGATTTATAACAAAAATTAATATGAACAGAGCTAATAAATCTAATGGAGCGGTGGACCCAAGAGCTGTTATCAGTGCTAGCAAAATGGCAGAATTCTTATAGCGTCAAAGTTTTCCTGCAAGAGCTTCAGCGCCTAACGATGTCTAAAGAAGATATGAAACTCCCTCAGCCGCCTGAAGGACAGCATTACATCAATCAATCAAAAAGAAAGCCACAGGCCTTCCCCTGCCCCCCATTCGATTTAAGCAGTCTTCATTTTCCACAGTAATAAATTTTCTAGATACGTCTTGTAGACCTCAAAGTACTGGAAAGAAAGCTCCCATTCAAAGGCAGTTTATCTTCAGATACTATAAATGATACTAATTTTTTTGTCCATTTGAAATATATAAATTGTGCTATAAAAACAACAACAAAAAAAGACTAAAAAGGACCCAGGGAAATGCCACAGATTGTGGGGCAAAGAAACCATCAGCTCTACGCTACATGCAGTGCTTGACCACCAGTCAAGGCTGAAAAAATCCTCTTGATCACAGATAAGGTAAGGGTGTTATTTCATCACATACTAGGGTCCCCTCTCTTGCTTTTAGTTTCCTCGAAGACAAAAGACGCTGTCTGTGCGTCAACAAATTCTCAAATCTCCACAACTACCCTCGGACAATTCCACCAATGGGAACATCAAGCACCCAACCCACCATTCCAGGTACACTTAAAGGGGACAGTGGGAAACACATACCTCATGCTCACAGATTTTGATGACTACTTTTGCAATTTGTGTCAATTTGTGATTTCCTAAGGGAATAAGACAATAGGATTAATTCAAACGGAAACACAGAAACACCTTAGGATTTATACCTATAGAGCCTTAAGATTTAAACCTCTATTAGTAACATTTTTGGGGAAGGCAGTGGCACCCCACTCCAGTACTCTTGCCTGGAGAATCCCACAGACGGAGGAGCCTGGTGGGCTGCAGTTCATGGGGTCCTGAAGAGTCGGACACGACTGAGCGACTTCACTTTCACTTTTCACTTTCACCCACTGGAGAAGGAAATGGCAACCCACTCCAGTACTCTTGCCTGGAGAATCCCAGGGACGGGGGAGCCTGGTGGGCTGCCGTCTATGGGGTCGCATAGAGTCAGACACGACTGAAGCGACTTAGCAGCAGCAGCAACAGCAATCTTTTCACTTGCTTTCCCTTGGGAGTAACCCTTTAAAGGTTAAAAACAAGACATGTCTGGCTTCTAACATCAGTGTAGTTGACTTTTCCCAGGAACCAACCTTTGGTGCTGAGATACTGCCTGAAAGATGACAATTTGTGGTGGTTTCCCAAGTTAATATGTGAAAGATGCTTTTATAGTTTCAAGACCCAAACTAGTGGAAAGGAGCCTTCTGGACTTCCCCAGCAGTCCAGTGATAAAGAGTCCGCATGCCAATGCAGGGGATGCAGGTTTGATCCCTGGTCCAGAAAAACTACACAAGTAACTCGGGCCTATGCGCCACAACTACTGAGCCCAAGCACCTTAGAGCCCGCGCTCTGCAACAAGAGAAGTCGCCACGAGAAGCCCACGCGTCTCAACTAGAGAGCAGCCCTGCTCTCTGCAACCAGAGAAAAGCCCTCGCGGCAAGGACCCAGCTACATAAATAAAGGAGCCTTCTTCTGCCCACTGTCCCAGACCCTAACCCAAGAAATGAAAGTGAAAGTGAAGTCGCTCAGTCATGTCTGACTCATTGCGATCCCATGGACTGTAGTCTACCAGGCTTCTCTGGCCATGGGATTTTCCAGGCAACAGTACTGGAGTGGGTTGCCATTTCCTTCTCCAGGGGATCTTCTTGACGCAGGGATGGAACCCAGGTCTCCTGCATTGCAGGCAGATGCTTGACCCTCTAAGCCACCAGGGAATACTAAGAAATTTTACAGGGAAAAGAAACCTTTAATTGACTAACTCCAATGCGCCTGGTGCAATGAACTTAACTCCTTAAAAAAGCCTTATTAAACCGAGGTTCAGCAGTCATCACATATATGAGATCACGGAGCTAATGAACTGAGGTTATGGCTCCAGGTCTCTTAATCCCTCACCTTTGCACTAAACCAGAGAACAAGAAGGTCAAAAAGCCATGTTGTATTGAACAGTATGTTTTCAGAAACTGTAGATTTGGTGGCAAAAGATTTCATACACACAAATACCTAGATTTCTGACATGCTTGAAGACTCAGATCAGAAAACTCTGTATCCAATAAACCACTGGAGTGTCCAATGGTGACCTCTCCAGAGTGGGTAGGAGTTCCCTGTTGTCTGCAGTCTCCAGCTCCCCACACTGGTCATCCTGGCTTATTCTACTGTTTCTCTGCTACCTGGCCTCATTCACCTGTTTATATGATCTTACTGGCCTTTCTCTGTACTTGAGTTTATAACCTCTACACAAATTCCCAATGCCTAGATACGTATCTTTCTCTCATCCCTGCATCCCCTCCCCTGCAAACACGTTAGTAATGCGAAGTGTGTACTTTAAGCAGATAGTCATCCACTCATATCTCCTTCTTCAAACATGAGCTAACAACAGTCTATGCTAGGCCCAAGCGTGTATAGGAAACAAGATAGGCCCTTAAAGACCTTACGCCCTGGTGAGCAACTCAAAATTTAAAAAGCACCATCAAGAAAGGGTGATAACTACTGTCATGAGGAAGGACAGGCACTGAGAGCCCTTAACAAAAGCATGTAAGACGGTCTGGGTCACAAAGGAAAACTCCTCAGGACTGAAAGGCTGAGACTAAAGGGCAGGAAAAATCATCAAGGCAAAGAGAGAGGAGTGTTTCAGCAGGGGACTGGAGTAGCAGGATGGGGCAGGACACGCTTAAAGATCGATCCGGCAAGAAGGCAGACAGAGAGGATTATGGGAGGAGATAGGGCAATGGGAAAGGTGCCCATGAAGAGATTTTTAATGGGAAGTCTCCTCCAATCTGTCCAAAAGGCTTAATCCACAGAAACGTAACTAACAAAACTTTATACATAATCAAAGAAAAGTCCTAAAACTCAATAATAATAAAAATTCAATTTTTGAAATGAACAAAAGATCTGAATAGACATTTTACCAACAAATGATGCATAAATGAGTAATAAACACAAAAGGTACTCAATACCAAGTCATTAGAGACAAATAAAACGGCCATTGCATAATACTTCATGCCTCCAAGAAGGGCTGCACAGTATCAAGTGCTGGCAATGACACGGCACAACAAACACTCTCATGCATACTGCTAGAAGGAGTGGAAAATAATACAACCAACTGATGAAACAGTCTGGTGCAATTTCCTATAATTTAAATATAAACCTACTCAATGATCTAGCAATACCACTCTTGGGTATTTATCCAAAGGAAATGAGAGCCTATGTCCACACAAAGACTTCTGTAACAATGTTCACAGTACAGGGCGGGGGTGTGCGGTGGGGCAGCTTTATTCATAATAGCCGAAAACTAAAAACAATACAAAAATCCATAAACATCAACAAAGGAATGGATAAACTGTATATTGACACAATACTGATACCACCCCTCAGTAAGAAGAAACAAAGCAATAATATATACAACAGAAGTGAATCCCCAAAATATTACACTCTGTCAACACAGTCAAGACTCCACTGATATGAAATTCTAGAATATGGAGAATTAATTCTCAGTTATAGAAAACAGAACAGTAATTCCTTTTGAGGAGCATGGATTTAGTGGAGAGAGGCAACTGGGTATAATAGGGTGATAGAAACGTTTCAGGGTCTTATTTGCGGTTGGAGTTACGGAGGACGGAGGGGGAGCACATTGGTCAGACTCACGGAATGTACCTGCAAAACCTGCACTTTCTATTTCATATAATTACTCCTCCACTAAGAAGCACAGGGAGGCCTTCCCTGATGATATAATGGTTAAGAATCTGCGTGCTCGTGCAGGGGCCACGGGTTCGATCCCCGGTTCCACATGCCGTGGACCACCTAAGCCCATACACCATGACTGAAGCCTAAGCACTTAGAGCCTGTTCTCTGCAACAAAAGAAGCCACCGAGATGGGAACCCCACGCAAGGCAACGAAGAGAAGCCCCCACTCGCCGCAACTAGAGAAAGCCCACACGCAGCAGCAGAGACCCAGCGCAACCAAAGATAAATAAATAAGTACTTTTTAAAAATTAAGAGGACACAGAAAAGCATCACAGAGTCACAAGCAACAGTGGACATCAGCTCCTACCCTAAAATGCACATAGTCACCGCCCCCTCTTCACACATATTAGCAATCTACACCTAAGTTTCTTCAGCTCTGGGTTTTGACGCATGAGAAAAGATCCTGATTTTTTTTGGTGTTTATGAAAGGCAGGAGAACAGGCAACACACACAGCATGGCCTCTTTTCTAAGAGTCATCTAAGCCACTCACCCCCATTATAAATGATGCAGTTGTGCAAAATCCATTTTGCATCAGCCAGGAAGGCTTCTGTGCAGCCATACATTTTCTTTTTAGCATTCTGGGGAGGAAAGCCACAGAAAATAATCACCAGTGAGTCTCTGTAAGCCACAGCCTGTAACACCTGCGTCCCCACATAATTTTCTTAGCAGTCGTTTGCCAAATTAATTAATGCTTTTACTCATTTCCCAAGATGCTATTACAGTTGAGATCTATAACTCTATAAAAATGCATTCACTGAATTCATCACACTAACCTGAATCTTTTCATCTTACAGCACTGTCATTTACCAAGCAGCTTCTTCCAATGAACCAGGGCATTTTATATATTTACACATTTATTATTAATTGTACAGTCTCCCAAAAGCCTCATAATTGAAAACTCAATGAAGTTATTCTTATCCCCATTTAACAGACAGGGAAACTGAGATACAGTAATGTTAAAGAACGAATCCAAAGTTCCAAAGCTATTAATTTGCGAAATTAGGATTCTAACCTCATCTTTTTGGAATGTCTTCTCTTTTTTTTTCTTAACACCATAAGGGTGTGAGCAATTTTCCAAAGCAAGTTGAATTTACTGTTTGGAGGCTGGGTCCATCAATACCCACAATATAAAGTAATGTTTCCTCCTCATTCATGCTTTTCTTTGAGAATATTTTGGTGCCAAAAATTTGAAACTCAGCACCAAGATGACAAACACAGTCTAAAATGCTACCAGTGTAATTTTCAGCATGGAATTTCAGTTTGAACATTTGAAAACCAGGGTTAGGCACTAGAGAAATCCCCTTCTCCATGAAATAAGTCAAGAGCTAAGAAGCCACATGTTTACTGCTAACATGAAGGTTTCCTAGATACTTGATTTTCTCTGCTTCCTTCCTGCTGCTCTCATTAACACCTCCAAAAGAAAGAGAAGGGTAAACCCCAAATCAATCAAATCACTATTGCGTAGAAGCTGTAACTTTCTCGTATAAAAGGTCAGAATCACCAGCAGAAATACTATTTGGCCCTAAGCGGTGGGTTTCAACGCCCACTGCAATCCTTGGGAAATTTTTACAAAGAAGTTAGGGGGATGAGCGTTCTTCCATCCAAATACAAGTGGCACACAGGAGACAGAGAAGAGCCATCTAACTTGAGACAGGGCTGGGAAGTGAGGGCGAATCTTGAGTCATCTCGACAGCTGCGGGCTCTCTGATGGAAGCCCACCTTTTCCAATGTACAAAGGTCCATGGGATGGAAGATGTATTCTGCATAGTCAGGATGTTGCTCCAACGGGACAGGCTTCTGAAATGCATCTGTCTGTAAAAGAAAGGGCGCATACACACGAACACAAACCCGTCACTGCTACGGAAGACCACAAGCATCAACGCCTACAAAGTGCTTCCACAAGGGAGACATCTTCCCAGAAAATGCAGTTCTAAAGTTTTCTACAAAGCAGGCCCTTGAAAAGCTCCAAAGGTGTTTCCCTTCTAACTCTGCCTGGTTATCAATAAGCAGGGGCCCAGCTGTGTCCAAGTTTTGTCACCTGTTCTGTTTTCAGTGGATACTCAAATAACAGGTCCGGGCCTCTTCAATTAAGATCAACAGGAACAATGGGCTATCAGCTACTTTAGACCTCAACTCTGAGGAAGGCTCATCTGTAGTACACTGCAAATACCAATAATTAAAACTGACTGGTGGTAAAAGTTGGCTACACCTAGAGATGACTGTGGTGCTGGAGAAGATCTTGAGAGTCCCTTGGCCTGCAAGGAGATCCAACCAGTCCATTCTGAAGGAAACCAGCCCTGGGATTTCTTTGGAAGGAATGATGCTAAAGCTGAAACTCCAGTACTTTGGCCACCTCATGCGAAGAGTTGACTCATTGGAAAAGACTCTGATGCTGGGAGGGATTGGGGGCAGGAGGAAAAGGGGACGACCGAGGATGAGATGGCTGGATGGCATCACTGACTCGATGGGCCTGTTCCGGGAGCTGATGGACAGGGAGGCCTGGTGTGCTGAGATTCACGGGGTCACAAAGAGTCAGACACGACTGAGCGACTGAACTGACCTGAACTGACAGATGACATCAGAGAAGGCAATGGACCCCACCCCAGTACTCTTGTCTGGAAAACCCCATGGACGGAGGAGCCTGGTAGGCTGCAGTCCATGGGGTCGCTAAGGGTCGGACACGACTGAGCGACTTCACTTTCATGCACTAGAGAAGGAAATGGCAACCCACTCCAGTGTTCTTGCCTGGAGAATCCCAGGGACGGGGGAGCCCGGTGGGCTGCCTTCTATGGGGTCGCACAGAGTCAGACACGACTGAAGTGACTTAGCAGCAGCAGCAGAGATGACATGCCAAAAAGTTCTCCTAAGTGCCAACAGATATTTTACACATGGGTGGAAATCGTAGTGAGATTTTGCTCCTCTTAGGAGCCAAATTACTTTCAACACAGGGACTATGTAAAGCAATGGTCCCCAACCTTTTAGGCACCAGGGACATGTTTTGTAAAAGACCATTTCTCCATGGACGGGGGTGAGGTAATGGTTTGGGGATGATTCAAGCATATTACAATTATTGTGCACTTTATTTCCAATCTAATGCCACTGCTGATCTGACAGGCATACCAGTCGGTGGCCTGGAGGCTGGAGCCCTGGAGTAAAGGTTTTGTATCTTAGTGCACTTTTTTAAGCCCTATTTGAATCAGTTCAAAACGTGAGGCCTGGTTTGTCAATGGGCACTATTTATTTGTTAATAAAAATATATATAGGGAATTCCCAGTGGTTAGGACTCAGTGCTCTCAACGCCA
>SJYA01008402.1:4524-16280 GCA_006410615.1 Neotragus moschatus
AGGGGAGAAGGACGTGTTCAGAGCTGCACTTCAGGAAGATGCGTTGAGTCACCAAGCAGAGAATAGATGAGAGGAGAGAAATACAGGAGCCAGAGGTAGGAGGACATTCCAACGAAAGCAGCAAAGACACTTTCAGCAGGCGCTGGGGGCGGGGAGCGGGGGCCACAGTGAAGAGAGCCCCAGAGGTCGTTTTCACTGGACTTGGGAAACGGTTGATTGTGAAGGGGAAAAAGGTGGGGGTCCAGGAAGCTCACACAGTCTTATGAAGCAGACAGACAGGACTGAATTCCTCAAATCCAAGAAGAGCCCGTGACAAGAAGTTTCCGGCTGTTAGGTGAGGGTGGCAATGAGGGGCGCTTTGAGATGCTGAGTCAGGAAGCACAGGCTCAGCACAGTGACAGGCGTGAAGAGGCACGTGTGAGCAGATAGGAGGAGACGCCAAGGACCTCGGGGTGCTACACGACCCTACTTCCCAGCGCACCAGCCACACCAGCCTGGGGACAGACACACGGGGGACGATGAGCGAGAGCCACCAGCAACCTGGGGTCTCAGCTGCTTAGAGCCGGCTGACAGCTGAAGCAGCCCGTGGGCCACCCTTCCCCACCAAGGCTCACGATGCCTTTCAGCCATCATTAACACACTCCCCCTGCAGCCTCTGGNAGCCTGAGGACAGACACACGGGGGACGATGAGCGAGAGCCACCAGCAACCTGGGGTCTCAGCTGCTTAGAGCCGGCTGACAGCTGAAGCAGCCCGTGGGCCACCCTTCCCCACCAAGGCTCACGATGCCTTTCAGCCATCATTAACACACTCCCCCTGCAGCCTCTGGGGCCACTCTTCACTTTAGCACACAGGTATTTGATGCCTGCTCTGTTCAAGGGCCTGAAGGGGCAAAGAGAACACAGTGTCTGTCCCTAAGGAGCTCCTGGTCTAGGAGGAAGCTTAGACCAATGGGGTAACGATAATACGAGTAGTCAGCAATAACACCAGGAGTCAACAGCACAAGATGGGATTCCAGAGAGGTCCTGGGGATGGAAACACGCAAGCCAAGTCTTCAAAGGCCATCTTGAGGAACAACAAAGAAAGGGGGAAACAGCAGGAGCGGCAGACCGTGCCAAGCCATGGGAGCTGGAGGACTGGGAGGAGCATGGAGATGAGGGGAGAGGTCACCTCGTCTGGGAGCTGGGGCTTGAGGAGCAGGGGATGCTGGGAGGTGATACTGGATAGCTAAGCCAAGGGTGTCCTGCAGTTTCCCCAGGTGTGCTTAGTCACTCAGTCATGTCCAGCTCTTTGCAACCCCGTGGAGTGTAGCCCATCAGGCTCCTCCATCCATGGGATTCTCCAGGGAAGAATACTGGAGTGGGCAGCTGTGCCCTTCTCTGGCGGATCTTCCCAACCCAGGGATCAAACCTAGGTCTCCCACATTGCAGGCGGATTCTTTACCATCTGAGCCATCACGGAAGTCTGACTTACCCCATAGGCTGCTGAAACTGCACTCTACATTAGGGAGAAAAGGGAGGAATTTTAAAGCAATGATATGTTCAGACTAGCATCTTTCAAAGGTTGCTGACAGGTTTTCTATTTCTACAGATGGTCAAACATATCTGTCAAAAGTACAGCCTGTTTTGAAGCATAACAAAGAGCATCTTAATTCTGGGGATAAACATTAAGAGACAGTATGAAATAACTTTCCTAGACCTTTACTTTGTGGTTATCGCCAACGGGTAATATGTGTACATGCTTCATTCTAAAGGTACCAGATCAGAGTCAGTGAAAACCTAGCCTCCCTTCCACGGCCAGACCACCATTACTCCCAGTTTCTTACAAGTTATTTTGAAGAAACAGTCAGATTTCTCCCTCCATCTCTCTCTCTCTCACACACACCTCTCCCCCCACCCCCGACACACACATTTTCCTACACAGATAGTGCCATACAAAAACACTGCTCCGCACTGCTTTCACATAACATCTCCTGGAGATCATACCTGCAGAACCGCGTCTTTCTTTTTAACAATACATAGTCTTCTCTTATATGGATGCACCATTAGCCGGTTTCCTATTGATGGACCTCTATCTGATAACACTCTTTTGCTACCACAAAAAAGCATTGTAGTAAATATCCTTGTACATGTGCTATTTTTATGTAAGTATGAGAAAGTGTGTAGGATGAATTCCTAGAAGTGGGGACTGCTACTCTTAGTTCCTAGAATGTGTGCATATTTTTAATGTTGACAGACATGATCTATTTGTTCTATATGAGAGATATAAATACTCCCCAAAGCAATTAGTGCCTGTCTGTCTATATCACTGCAAAATCCTTGTGATGCCAAACTTCTTGGTCATTGTCAGCTGAAAAATGTTACCTCTTTGTAGATTTAATCTGAATATTTTTGATGAGCTAGATTGAACAGCTTCTCTTATGTTTAAGAGTTGCTTAATTTTTTCACTGTGACAGATCTTATTCTTGGCCCATTTTTCCAATGAATTGTTGATGATTTTCTTATAGATTTGTAAATGCTCTTCATGTATTAAAGAAAGTGAATTTTTTATGAAATGTTGCAATAATTTTTTATTTTTATTTTATTTCATATGTAATGTTTTTGCCAAACATAATTTTCTTTAGTTTTATGTAACCAGATTTATCAGTCCTTCATTTTTTGTATATAGCTTCTGGATTTGGAGTCAGATTTATAGAATTTTCCTGTGCCGAGATTATTTTTTAAAAAGATTTTCCCATGTCATCTATTTTTATAATTTTATTATTGTATATATAACTTTTTTTCATTTGAATCTTATTTGGATGGAAAATAAGAAATTCAACTAATTTCTTCCAGATGTTGTACTATGATTACTCCAATGCTATTTTACTGAATATCAGCATTTTCCCAATTGATTTGAAATCTCACTTTTATAATATACAAAATATCTAGAGTGCTTAGACCTGTTTTGGTTACATTGATCAATCTATTTATACAGTAAACCATATTATTTTAAATACAAGGAGTATGCCCCCTCTCTATTCTCCCATTTCAAATGTGAAATTTATTTTTCCTTAGCAATTTTAAAATTGGTTTACCTGGCTTCCAAAGAGAATAACCACCAGTTCCTGGAATAATTCTACTTTATTTATTTTATTATTTTATGGAGCTGTTGGATTGTATTCTTAATACTGTTCATCTGCAAAGATTATTGCATCTATAGTTTTCTTCTGGAATTTTATTTTTGTTAAAGTTGGCAAGATAATATTGAATTCATAAAAATAAAAATAATTTAGAAATTGTCCATGAATTCCTTTGATATGCTCTAAATACCTTAATGATGTTGAAATGATATGCCTCTTAAATGTTTGGTAGAATTTCTCTATGAAATCATCTGAACCTGATGCTTTCCTCAAAAGGTTGCACTTGACAGCTTTCACCTACAATAATTCATCTCTTTAAACACTTCCTTTTAGGGAGGTTAATTTTGGCAAATCATCTGTTTTGGAGTCTTTCTCATTGGAGGCAGATTCTTTACCAGCTGAGCTACCAGGGGAGCCTTCTTCACTTCTATTTTAGGGTCTGAAATTATTTATGGAGAAATAAGTCATTTGTTAAGATTCTTTAATTTCATCTTCTTGTGCTGACTTTTAAACAGTGCATAACCTCAGAGTTGTGAGTTACGTTTTATTTGGAGCAAAGTAAGGACTATAGCCCAGGAGGTAACACCTCAGACAGTTTTGAGAAACTGCTCCAAAGAGGTAGGGGTAATGTCAGCATATATGTGACTTCGGTGGAGGGTGAGCACGTTTTGCAGAAGGTTGCTGATAGTCATGTGGGGCGGTCACTGCCACGCAGAATTTTACTGCTTTTCTAGATTTGAGGAGATACATAAATTGGGCTTCTGAAATCATCTACTGAAAATCTAACTATTGGAAGACATATTTGCCCAGTTTTTCCCAGAGCGCAGAGTGCCTCATTTCTAATCTCCCCACTGAACTTCTTCTTTATTTTGTTATTACTTTTCTACTTCTTACATTGCCTTCATCATTTGTTCTCATCTTCCTCTGATGTTGACGCATATATTGAAATCCATAAATAGTGCTCAAGCCTGCAATTTTCTGCTTCATAATGTCTAAGTGGACTTTAGTATTCTTATTTTCGGCTTTCTCCGGTTACACTGCTCGTTCTCTCTTTCCCTCAGTAGTAGCTTACAAGGTATATATTTTGCTATTATCATCTTGGCTGACATTGCTGCTTTATTCTTAATTAACAGATATGGATTTTTCATTTTTAATATCTAATTTGTTTCATTAAGATTAGAGAATGTTACTATTTTTACTCTTCAGAAATTAATGTAATTTTCTGATAAAATTTTTTGAACATTTTACTGACACCTGAATAGAAGATATACTCTTTTTTAAAATGATCTTTATTGAAGTATAATTTATTTATAATGCTGTGAGATATATTCTATTTTAAGGATATAGCATTGATTTATGTTAATAAAAAATACCCTCTTAAATATTTTTTTGTCTGTTTGATCTGTGATGAATTGGGAAAATAAATCAAAGAATCTTTACCCATGAATTTGTCTATTTCTCCTTGTGTTTTTCTTTTCATGTTTATTGTTTAATTTTTAAAATATTGATGCTGTTTGGTTTGGTACAAAGATGTGCTGTGATCTCTTCATTATAAGTTGCACTGATTACTCCTTTAATTGTCTATGTTTGTCTAGTTTGGTGCTTTTTTCCCCAACGTCTAAACTCATCTTTGACCTTCAATGCACTCCTTTATATACTGTCTTTTGGATTACTCAGATCTCACAGTTTGGCCAAAGCTGGGGCATACACGTATGTTTCTTATTCTCCTGACTGCCCTCATGTGATTTTTTTTTTTTTTAAGAGAGGAAGCAAGACTTCTTTACTCTGTCATCTTAAAGGGAAGTCCCCTTTCCATCCTACGCAAGTCTTCTAAAGAAGCTGTCTAACTTAGGTACGAGGGCTTCCCTGCTGGCTCAGTGGTAAAGAATCTGCCTGCTAAGGCAGGATACATGGGTTCAATCCTTGGGTCAGGAAGATCTCCTGGACAAGAAAATGGCAACCCACTCCAATACACTTGCCCAGGAAATCCCATGGACAGAGGAGCCTGGTGGGCTACATACAGTCCATGGGGTCATGAAGAGTTAGACATGACTGAGTGACTAAACAACCACAACAGCTGAGATAGGTAGCCTTCCACTCAACAAACACGTAGCTAGAACTTGCCGACAGTCAGGTGCTACACAGGCGCGCCGGCCGCCACCTGCCCAGATCTGAAAGCCATGCTTCCAGAGCCTCTGACGGGACCAAGGAGCCACCGGATGAGCTCTGCTTTGAGCTGGCAAAACCTGACATCACAAGAGACTTTGGGATTGGTGTCCAAAGTCGCACCCCAAAGAAGTCAACAGCTGCACTTCAACAAATCCATATATGATCAAAATCCTGTCCTGGAGCCAGCAATTTACTTTGGTTTGAAATCTAAGCCCCAAGCAACAGCTGCTCCTGCCTCTCACGCTCCAATGGAGCCGTTCTCACAAATGCCCGCGCAGCTGGGAGTTCAAATGATCTATTCTTTCAAGCCAGTTGTTCCCTCAAACATTTGTCCCGTCTGCCCAGGATTTTCCAGAGCTGGACCAGTGCTGCTGGAGTTTGTCTGTTGCTACATCCTGAAGCCCAGGCCAGCTGCGGGTCTGAGGCCGGGCCCAAATGGTGTCGACTTACTTGCAGCTGTCCTAACTCGAGCCCAGTAGGCCCTCGGCACAATTCCCCTGTGGGCCTAAACAACCTTGCTGTCTCTGATATTATGGGAACAGGCACTGGGTTATCTGCTTTCTTATGTACAACTCTCAGATCTAGGAAATGAACTCAGGGTTCAAATAGGTGTGTGTATTAGTCGCTTAGTGGTATTTGACTCTTTGCAACCCCATGGACTGTAGCCCACCAGGCTCCTCTGTCCATTGGATTCTCCAGGTCAGAATGCTGGAGTGGGTTGCCATTTCCGTCTCCAGGGATCTTCCTGACCCAGGAATCAAACCCAGGTCTCCTGCATTGCAGGCGGGTGCTTTACTGTCTGAGCCACCAGGGAAGCCCAAATAGACTAAACAAACTTGATTTCTCATTAAGATAAAAAGTTTAAAATTAGTTAGGAAATAACCTGCTTTTACAAAGTATTGTGGATTTAAGGATCTGAACGAGCTTTGCAAGTATCAAACGTTCTCCTGTTTTAGTCTGTCCAGGGTGGTTGAATTGCTAAAAGTTAAAATACTCTCATTTGAAAAGCAGAGATACAGGGTGATTGATTACCTCGGGTGGAAAAGCACAAAGCAAAGGAAAAGAGCAAAGCAAAGGCTATTATGCACGTGTTTTTGGACAATCAGCTACTTTAACACAAAGGGAGAGAGAGATTCTTGATTAGGTGAGCCCTGATAATTAAGGGTGACCTTTGCTGAGGGAAATTTATTAGGTTTATTCAATAGTTAATAATGAAAAGTCATCTCACCTGAGAAGGTGCATGGTAAGCAAAATGAGGATTTTTAAGGAACTTCCATAAACTGGGAACAGAATTTTGACTCAAGTTTAATTAGATGAAAACCACATATATAAAATCACTGCATATGGTGATTGCAGCCATGAAATTAAAAGATGCTTGCTCCTTAGAAAGAAGTTATAGCAAACCAGACAGCATATCAAAAAGCAGAGACATCACTTTGCTGAAAAAGGTCTGTATAAGCAAAGCTGTGATCTTTCCAGTGGTCATGTATGGATGTGAGAGTTGGACCATGAAGAAGGCTGAGACCGAAGAATTGATGCTTTTGAATTGTGGTGCTAGAGAAGCCTCTTGAGAGTCCCTTGGACTGCAAGGAGATCAAACTAGCCAATCCTAAGGGAAATCAGTCCTAAATATTCATTGGAAGGACTGACTCTGAAGCTGAAGCTCCACTGCTATGACCACCTGATGGAAAAAGCCTAGTCATTGGAAAAGACCCTGATGCTGGAAAAGACTGAAGGCAAATGGAGAAGAGGACTGCAGAGGATGAGATGCTTAGATAGCATCTCCAACTTGAGGGACATGAACTGGAGCAGGCTTCAGGAAATGGTGCTGCAGCGTATGGGGTTGCAAAGAGTTGGCCACAACTCAGCAACTGAAGAACAACATATAATATGTATTTTCTTTCTTTCCATGCATGTGTTTTTTCAAACTTTTAGAAGATATTATTATTTTTAAAGTATTATTTAATCTCTAAACTTCTTAGTGGTTAAAACAATATGAAGAAGACTCACAATATGCAAAGCCTGTTTTGGTTAAAAAGAAAAAATTCCCAAAGCATCTAAAAGACTCTTTAAAATGCACGAATGTACTTGAAGGTAAAACAAAAATAATGTAAATTGCTGACCAAAAAAGACAAGAGATTCTGAAGGTACTCAGAACAATTTCTGAAACTAATAGGAGCAAACGATCTCTTGAAAAGATATCACACTGACCTCAACTCAGCTTAGGACCTGAGGAACCAAATTAAGAGCCAACTCCACAAATAAACTACTAATTATTTTTGAAAGAGGAATTGGGACAGATGCAAATGGCACAGACCCACATGAGACAACATCTTTTGTTCAGAGTTTCTGAGAGAAAAGTAGAAAATCACCCTCTCAGTAGCAGTATCTTTGGGGACTCTCTCTTGACAAAGACACCCTCTTTCTTTATGTAAAATATTAGGAATCACTTGTCCCCTTGCATGCCTTGTCACTTCAGTTGTGTCAGACTCTTTGTGACTCCATGGACTGTAGCCCGCCAGGCTCCTCTGTCTATGGGATTCTCCAGGCAAGGATACTGGAGGGAGTTGCCACGCCCTTCTCCAGGGGATCTTCCGGACTCAGCGGTTGAACCCACAACCCACGTGTCTTAGGTCTCTTCCACTGGCAGGCTGGGAAGCCCTTTCCCTTTACATGTGAAAGCATATAATATAATGGTTTGCACTTGATCTGACTCTCCACTGGTAACCCTTCCTAACACAGTGAGACAAGAACAAACACTGATTTACTCCAGCTTTGCACACAGTAGGACCTTAATATGTGGCTATTGAATGGCTTGAATGATGATCACACAGCAGAGCTGTTTCAGGCTCAGCTTGGAAGCACAGAGGAAAGCCCTCATACCGGAAACAGCCCCACTGGCCCCCACTTCCTGGTGCCATCGCCCTTGGGTCACCGCCTCCCCTTGGGTGTGGCAGGGCCTGCTGTCTTCTCACAAACAGGACACGGAAGAAAGCATGAAATGTCCCTTTTGAGGTCAGAGATGGTGGCTTCCACTTTATTACTCTCCTCTGCCCTCTCTTACACGCAGGGAAATGCCGCCATGTTGGGATGCAGCCTGGGAGATCCAACCAGTCTATCCTAGAGGAAACCAACCCTGAAAGTTCATGGGAAAGACTGCTGCTGCAGCTGAAGCTCCAATGCTCTGGCCATCTGATGCAAGGAACCGACTCACTGGGAAAGACCCCAGTGCTGGGAAAGACTGAAGGCAGGATGATAAGGGGACAACAGAGGATGAAACAGTTGGATGGCATCACCGACTTAATGAATGTGAGTTTGGACAAACTCAAGGAGAGAGTGAAAGACAGGGAAGCCTGGCGTGCTGCAGTTCATGGAGTTGCAAACAGTCAAACACAACTTATCGGCTGAACACCACCACCATGTGGAGGGCCCACCCATGTGAGGATGGACACAGGTCTTCCTGCGGAATCCTGAGATGACTAGCCCTGGCTGTCACCTTGATCCACAGAGACCCTAGGCCGAAGCTGCTCCTGCGTTCCTGCACCATAGAGACTGTATGAGGAAAAACGTGCCTCTAAACTGTGGAGTGCTTTGTTGGCAGCGATGGAGGAAAAAAAAAAAATGCTCGTATCGTTAAGGAGAACATCACTCCAGGGAGTGGGCCGGCCACTGAGGAAGGGTCTCAGTCAAGGAAGGACAGCACACTCGAGCTGCTCGGATGTTTAGAAGCGTTGTTCCAGATATCTACACTTCCTGATGGCTGCGTCAGATTCTGAATGATTCTGTTCCCAGGCCCTTCAGGAACCAACTGAAAGATGGGAAAGACAAGACTTTCAAGTGACATTTGAAGCACCACCAAGAACTCCCAAGTTCATTAACAAAGGCAGCCCAGGCTCTTTCTCCCAAAGCACCAGCAATTGCCCTCGTGTCTGTCACCCTCCTGGTTGCACCCAGCCAAGGGACCCTTTGCTCCCCCTCCCCCTCCCCCTTCTGCACACCGTCAGTCACACACCTGCCACTCTGCCTCAGGTTTGGCTCTGCCTCTCGTGTCTCTAAGTGCCAGGCTCTTACAGCCTCCTCCAGGGACTGCCATGAAGACCTCCCAGAATCTCCTGCCAGGCTTCATCCTGCCTGGCATCATCAGACCAACTGCTCAGCAACCACCACTTCACCCCAGTAAACCTGAAAATGACTCCACTCCAACGAGTCCCCTTATCGGCCCAAACCCCATCTTGTCCACTGAAGGCCCACACTTTGCTCCTCTCTCCCCCTGGTGTGCCCTGCTCTGAGGTCCCTTCCCACAGCCACATTCGGCCTACAGACTCAGATCCAAACAGAATTCCTTTGAGAAGCTTCCCATGCCTCTCAGATCCACTCATGCTTGCCCTCTCTTGACCTAGAGATGTAGACAAACACCATGCTTCACACGGATGACTTCTCTTCTCAACTCTCTTGAAAACTTGCTGATTCCAGCACCCCAGGCTTCTTTTGTCCCCACCACATTTCCAAAAAATAAAAATAAAAATAAACCACTGCAGTCTCTGGACTTAGATGAAGAGAACAGAAGAACACCATTATCACCTGGGCATCCTTATGTGCCAGGTAATTAATAAGTGTAACTTCTTTAATTCTCACCTCAAACCTCTGAGATGCATTTGTGTGTCTGTATAACATGGGTAAGATGTCCAAGTTCACCCTGCTGGTAAGTGGTTGAGCAGGAACATAAACTCAGGGCTGGAGACTGCCAGGTCTGTGCTCTTCACACTTGCTACACCAACCTCAATACAAAGTGAAGAAGCTAATTGCACCTAAATTAGCATGCACTGAGGTGACAAAACAATGGGGTGGGTGGCCTGCAGGGACTGCCTTCCTGCATCCCAATCTCACCTTCCCCTCTCCCACAGGCTGGTCAATTATCTTCCATGAGACAGAGATCTCCTCTTACCAGGAGGACGGGGGCAGTAGTAAGTGCCGGGGATGGTGAACGTTCCAGGGGCTGACGCATGAACTGTGCTCAATGGGAAGAAAAGGCAGCACTGCTGCTCTGGGCTTCGCTCCACCATTGCATCTCCCCCGGAGCAGCTTTACCAAAACACGCGTAAACTCTGTCTTTCCAAGGATAAATCTTTTAACATGCTCAACGTTTTCTTAGATTTTTGTGTGACTTGCTAGAGTTTTTTCCTGCTTCTGGTATGCACTCTGTGTTGTTATTGTTCAGTTGTTCAGTTGTGCCTAACTCTCTGTGATCCCATGGACTGCAGCATGCCAGGCTTCCCTGTCCATCATCTCCCAGAGTTGATTCAAACTTAGGTCCATCAAGTCAGTGATGCCATCCAACCATCTCTGCCTCTGCTGCCCTCTTCTCCTCCTGCCCTCAAGCTTTCCCAGCATCAGGGTCTTTTCTAATGAGTCAGCTCGTTGCATTAGGTGGCCAAAAGATTAGAGCTCAGCATCAGTCCTTCCAATGAATGTGCTAAGATGTGCTTAGTCACTCAGTCGTGTCCAGCTCTTTGCAACTCCATGAATTGTGGCTTGCCAGGCTCCTCTGTCCATGGGGATTCTCCAGGCAAGAATACTGGAGTGGGTTGCCATGCCTTCCTCCAGGGGATATTCCCAATCCAGGGATCAAACCCAGGTCTCCTGCATTACAGGAGGATTTTTTACCACCTGAGCTACCTAGGAAGACCTTCCAATGAATATTCAGGGTTGATTTCCTTTAGAGTTGACTGATTTGATCTCCTCACTCTCCAAGGGACTCTCAAGAGTCTTCTTCAGCACCACAGTTTGAAAGCATCAATTCTGGAGCACTCAGCCTTCTTTTGTTGTTGTTGTTGTTGTTTTCATTCAAAATCTCAACACTATTTTAATGGTCAATTAAGTATAATTTCAGAAAAAAAATTTTTTGTACTTAAACATCAATAGTCTATATATATATATGCTAGTCATATAAGTACCCAGAGCCCAGTTCAGTCTTNATTCCCAATCCAGGGATCAAACCCAGGTCTCCTGCATTACAGGAGGATTTTTTACCACCTGAGCTACCTAGGAAGACCTTCCAATGAATATTCAGGGTTGATTTCCTTTAGAGTTGACTGATTTGATCTCCTCACTCTCCAAGGGACTCTCAAGAGTCTTCTTCAGCACCACAGTTTGAAAGCATCAATTCTGGAGCACTCAGCCTTCTTTTGTTGTTGTTGTTGTTGTTTTCATTCAAAATCTCAACACTATTTTAATGGTCAATTAAGTATAATTTCAGAAAAAAAATTTTTTGTACTTAAACATCAATAGTCTATATATATATATGCTAGTCATATAAGTACCCAGAGCCCAGTTCAGTCTTCTTGTTTAGTTCAGATGCACAGACCAGAGTATGGGAATAGTTAGGAAAATATTTTTTAATTTTATTTTTTAATATAAATTTATTTATTTTAATTGGAGGCTAATTACTTTACAATATTGTATTGGTT
>SJYA01008403.1:4796-16531 GCA_006410615.1 Neotragus moschatus
AACCAACACAGCATTCTCCTGCATTGTAAGCAGACACTTTACTGTCTGAGCCACCAGGGAAGTCTTGTAAAACAATTATCCAATTTAAAAAAAAAGAAGAAGAAAAACCTATTTGGTTCCCATTGTTGTTCTCATTGTACGAATGGGGAAACCAGGCCCAGAAAGTTTGGTGACTTAGAGGAATATTCAATTCAGTTCAGTTGAGTCATGTCCAACTCTTTGCTACCTCGTGGACTGTAGCACACCAGACTTCACTGTCCATCACTGACTCCTGGAGCTTGCTCAAACTCATGTCCATCGAGTTGGTGATGCCATCCAGCGATCTAATCCTTTGTCATCCCCTTCTCCTCCTGCCTTCAATTTTTTCCCAGCATCAGGGTCATTTCAAATGTGTCAGTTCTTTGCATCAGGTGGCCAAAGCATTGGAGCTTCAGCTTCAGCATTAGTCTTTCCAATGAATATTCAGGACTGATTTCCTTTAGGATTGACTGGTTGGATCTCCTTGCAATCCAAGGGATGCTCAAGAGTCTTCTCCAACACCACACTTCAAAAGCATCACTTCTTCGGCGCTCAGCTTTCTTTATGGTAAAACTCTAACATCCATACATGACTACTGGAAAAACCATAGTTTTGACTAAATGGACCTTTGTTGGCAAAGTAATGTCTCAGCTTTGTAATATGCTGTCTAGATTGGTCATAGCTTTTCTTCCAAGGACCAAGCATCTTTTAATTTCATGGCTGCAATCACCATCTGAAGTGATTTTGGAGCCCCCCAAAATAAAGTCTGACACTGTTTCCACTGTTTTCCCATCTATTTCCCATGAAGTGATGGGACCAGATGCCAGGATCTTCGTTTTCTGAAATTTGAGCTTTAAGCCAACTTTTTCACTCTCCTCTTTCACTTTCATCATGAGGCTTTTTAGTTCTTCCTGGTTTCTGCCATAAGTGTGGTATCATCTGCATGTCTGAGGTTATTGATATTCCTGCTAGCAATCTTGAGTCCAGCTTGTGCTTCATCAAGCCTGGCATTTTGTATGATTTACTCTGCATATAATTTAAATAAGCAGGGTGACAATATACAGCCTTGACATACTCCCTTCCCAATTTGGAACTAGCCTGTTGTTCCACATCCAGTTCTAACTGTTGATTCTTGACCTGCATACAGATTTCTCAGGAGGCAGGTCAGGTGGTCTGGTATTCCCATCTCTTTCAGAATTTTCCAGTTTGCTGTGATCCACACAGTCAAAGGTTTTGGCATAGTCAATAAAGCAAAAGTAGATTTTTTTTTCTGGAACTCTCTTGCTTTTTCAATGATCCAACGGACGTAGGTGATTTGATCTCTGGTTCCTCTGTCTTTTCTAAATCCAGCTTGGCCATCTGGAAATTTACGATTCACATTCTCTTGAAGCCTGGCTTGGAGAATTTTGAGCATTATTGCTAGCATGTGAGATGAGTGCAACTGTGTGTTTGAACATTCTTTGGCATTGCCTTTCTTTGGGATTTGAATGAAAATTGAGCTTTTCCAGTCCTGTGGCCACTGATGAGGTTTCCAAATTTGTTGGCATATTGAGTGGAGCATTTTCACAGCATCATCACTGAGGATTTGAAATAGCACAACTGGAATTCCATCATCTTTACTAGCTTTGTTCATAGTGATGCTTTCTAAGACTTACTTTACTTTGCCTTCCAGGGTGTTTGGCTCTAGGTGAGTGATCACACCATCATGTTATCTGGGTCATGAAGATCTTTTTTGTATAGTTCTGTGTATTCCTGCCACCTCTTCTTAATATCTTCTGCTTCTGTTAGGTCCATAACATTTCTGTCCTTTATTGAGCACATCCTTGCATGAAATGCTCCCTTGGTGTCTCTAATTTTCTTGAAGAGATCTCTAGTCTTTCCCACTCTGTTGTTTTCCTCTATTTCTTTGCATTGATCACTGAGGAAGGCTTTCTTATCTCTCCATGCTATTCTTTGGAACTCTGCATTCAAATGGGTATATCTTTCCTTGTCTCCTTTGCCTTTAGCTTTTCTTCTTTTCTCAGCTATTTGTAAGGCCTCCTCAAACAACCATTTTACCTTTTTTCATTTTTCTTTCTTGGGGATAGTCTTGACCTTTGCCTCCTGTACAGTCTCATGAACCTCCGTCCATAGTCCTTCAGGCACTGTATCAGATCTAATCCCTTGAATCTATCTGTCACTTCCACTGTATAACTGTAAGGGATTTGATTTAGGTCATACCTGAATGGTCTAGTGGTTCTCCCCATTTTCTTCAATTTACGTCAGAATTTGGCAATAAGGAGTTCATGATCTGAGCCACAGCCAGCTCCCGATCTTGTTTTTGCTGACTGTATAGAGCTTCTCCATCTTTGGCTGTGAAGATATAATCAGTCTGATTTCAGTATTGACCATCTGGTGATCTCCGTGTGTGGAGTCTTCTCTTGTGCTGTTGGAAGAGGGTGTTTGCTATGAGCAGTGTGTTCTCTTGGAAAAATTCTGTTAGCCTTGCCCTGCTTTGTTTTGCACTCCAAGGCCAAATTTGCCTGTTACTCCAGGTGCGACTTCCTAATCTTGCATTCCAGTTCCCTATAATGAGAAGGACATCTTTTTTGGGTGTTGGTTCTAGAAGGTCTTGTAGGTCTTCAGAGAACCATTCAACTTCAGCATCTTCAGCATTACTGGTTGTGGCATAGACTTGGATTACCATAATATTGAACGGTTTGCCTTGGAAACAAACAGAGCCCTGAGATTGCATCCAAGAACTGCATTTCAGGTTCTTTTGTTGACCATGAGGGCTACTCCATTTCTTCTAAGGGATTCTTGCCCACAGTAGTAGATATAATGGTCATCTGAGTTAAATTCACCCATTCCAGTCCATTTTTGATCACAGATTCCTAAAATGTCGATGTTCACTCTTGCCATCTCCTGTTTGACTATTTCAAATTTACCTTGATTCGTGGACCTAACATTCCAGGTTCCTATGCAGTAGTGCTCTTTACAGCATTGGACTTCACTTCCATCACCAGTCACATCCACAACTGGGTCTTGTTTTTGCTTTGGCTCCGTCTCTTCATTCTTTCTGGAGTTTTTCTCCGCTCTTCCCCAGTAGCATATTGGGCACCTTTCAGTGTTCATCTTTCAATGTCATATCTTTTGGCCTTTTCTTACTGTTCATGAGGTTCTCAAGGCAAGAATACTGAAGTGGTTTGCCATTTCCTTCTCCAGGGGCCCACATTTTGTCAGAAATCTCCACCATGAGCCATCCATCTTGGGTGGCCCTTCACGGCATGGCTCATAGTTTCATTGAGGAATATAGGAATATATGAGTCACTTATAGGTGACTAACAGCCAAGATCCAATCTCAGACCTCTAAGTCACATATGAAAACAACCTAAAATTTTGTAAAATCAAAATAAAAGCAAGATGTTGGTGGCAGTTATTTTAGAGCAGTAGGAATACAAAGAAGTTTAATTGTTGCTTGTATGCCCTTTCTAATGTTTCTACAATAAACATGTGTTTAGTGTGGAAAAAAATGGAATTCAAGCAAAACAATGTTGTGACAATTTAGCTATAAATTGTTGCTTTCCAGAGGCTTCAAACCTGAGGCTTGCTCTGTCTTTGTTGAGAGGGAGAAAGAGAAAAAATTTGAGAGCATTTGACTAACAAATGTTACAGAAGTGTTAACTACATACTGCTGAGACATCCTCTTTGTTGAAATCACAAAGAAGAAAATAACTTAAAGAAATATCTCACAGATCGACTCAGTTTCCCTGATGACGTGTTCCTGGACTTTTATTTCCCCTTATACTTAAAAAAAAAGGAAATAATAATAACCTATCTCACAGGTTTGAGAGTAAATGATTGGCAAAATAATATATGCAAGGTTCTCAGCACAGGGCCAGACATATAAGTGACATGCAAGAAATATTAGCCATAATTTAAAATTTTATGTACAGGTCCATTACCCACATTCTTCTTGTTCATAGGGAAAACACAGATGAGCTTCTTATTTGTTACCTTTTCTATTTGCATGTTAGATTGAGATGAAGAGGGACTCCTTTGAAGAGGAAGTCACCATGGTCTAGAATTTTAACTTGCTAATAGACTTTCTTTAATTTTAAAATTTCTGAACTAAATATAGAAGTAAGATTCATTACTAAAAGATATTAAGACCTGCATTAATATTAATTTATTAATAGCCCACCACCACAAGGAGCACTTAATTAATACTTGTATACTGAGGATGTCTTTGAGAAGACATAAAGACCCAGATCTATCTCATTTTAAAAAGACCTTGTGTCTATGTGGCACTGGTCATTTCCCTAGTTTAATCAGGAAAACTTTGATTCTATTGAAAATAATTTATAGTAGTAAATTAAAGGAAACTTTTTAGTAAGTTTTAATTTGGGAAAACTTCAAAAATATACTACTATAAACTTCTAGAGAGAATGATATAGAAGGATCTAAAACTCACATTAATACTATATCTTTCTCTTACACTGGCATGTTGCTAATTAATTGCACTTTTTGCTATCAAAAACAATAAAGAACAAACAACATAAAAAGAGGATGTTGTCAAATCATCACCATACATCAGACATAATGTTTTTTCACTTTCATGAGATCTTTATAATCTATCAAATATGTTAATATTTATAGAGTGCTTATGGAAAAAAATCTGTTAAAATTAATAAATAATAAAGCTGATGTCTTTTTAAAAAGTAAATCAGTAATCCCGTCATAAAGTTGTCCATAATTTACTGCAGCAATATAAAACCAAAAAGGCAGTAAGCAGACAGTATTATATCCCATTACTCAGAATATTTAACTACCTCAAATGTTTGGGCTATTGTTTTAAACAATGAAAAAAACACAATATTTTGTCAACTCCAACTCATAGGACTCTTCTCATCAACCTGAATGGGATCGTAAGTATTTATATATATATATGTCAATTCATGCTAAGAGATTTTTCTAATCACTTGATTTGAGCCTGAGATATTATATTTGCTAATATATTATTCAGGATTATAGCATTTATATTCCAAACCAAGATTTTTTCTTCTTATTTTGTGCTATTTTATCAGTTTTTAGTATTAAGATTAGGCAAACTTCTTAATTATATAAACTTCTATTTCTATCCTTAAGTAACATGTTGATTGAATATTCTCTGTTGTCCTAGAAATATAAATCCTTCCACTGCTCAAGAATTCATGGAAGAGAAAGGAGGAAATACATACCTTTTTTTAGCATCAAAAGGTAAAGGAAGTTAAAATATTAAAAGTTGTAGATGCAAGTATTTTTTCTGTAGCAGTGATAAAGAGATAAAAGTATCTCACTATGTACACATAGACCTGAACTCTGGTTAAGTTTAGCTTTTCTCTTCTTTTATCCAAAAATATAAGTGTTTTCCTCTAGATTACTAAGGTTTTGTTTTGATGAGAACCATGTTTTTGAGAATAAGGAAGTTAGCTTCCTGTTCAAAAGGCAGAATTTTCAACTCTTGTCTTAATAACCGAACTGAATCAATTGTAGAGCTAAAGTGAATTGAATTACTGAAGTCTGTGAGTCACATACATTGAAAAAAGATCACAATTTGATCCAAAATATTCACTTAGTGAACACACACAACATACAAGCTGCTGAGAAAGGAACAGTAATTTCAACGTTAGCCAGTGCTTATGTTGTTTTCATTTTTATTTGAGTTTTAGCTTTTGGCAAGAAACTTACCAAATCACTTTACAAATACCGTGGATTATTTTTCCTAACTTGAAAAAGGTATAGTTTTGCCTGTTTTTGTTGTATCAAATTTTTATTAATGTTAAGTATTTGAAATGAGTTTCTTATAGATTATATCTACTAGATGGTGCTTTAAAATCCATTTTGTCAATCTCTGCCTTTTAATTCTTGGGTTTAGCTCATTTACATTTAAGGTGATCATGTTCTAAACATATTACATTTAAGGTGACTATTGATATATAAGGATTTACATATGTTCCAAATATGTTCATAATATAATTTCAAGATATTAATGTGAGATGAAGGGTTGGGAGAAATAATCTTCTGACCAATGAGATAACGGTTTCAATTTGAGTGATAAATCCCATTGTACTTCCACAATAGAATAGTCTTCACCCAGCCTTGCCCTGATAATACACTCTTGGATTATACTGTGAGATTCTTTAAGAAACTGCTAAGCAAAACTACTACGTTTCTTACAGAAATGTTTTTGAGTACATGACACACTACATTCAATGTCCCATCTATAAATGGCAAGTTGAAATTTTATTTTAGGCCTCACAAGAACATTTCTATTTCTCCTGGGGAATAAGAATGGATTCTTCAATGGACAAAATTATTTTGAAAACAGTTCAGTTCAATTGAGTTCAGTCGCTCAGTCATGTCCAACTCTTTGCAACCCCATGAATTGCAGCATGCCAGGCCTCCTTGTCCATCACCAACTCCCAGAGTTCACTCAGACTCACGCCCATCAAGTCACTAATACCATCCAGCCATCTCATCCTCGGTCGTCCCCTTCTCCTCCTGCCCCCAATTCCTCCAGCATCAGAGTCTTTTCCAATGAGTCAACTCTTCGCATGAGGTGGCCAAAGTACTGGAGCTTCAGCTTCAGCATCATTCCTTCCAAAGAAATCCCAGGGCCGATCTCCTGCGGAATGGACTGGTTGGATCTCCTTGCAGTCCAAGGGACTCTCAAGAGTCTTCTCCAACACCACAGTTCCAAAGCATCGATTCTTTGGTGCTCAGCCTTCTTCACAGTCCAACTCTCACATCCATACATGACTACTGGAAAAACCATAGCCTTGACTAGATGGACCTTAGTTGGCAAAGTAATTTCTCTGCTTTTGAATATACTATCTAGGTTGGTCATAACTTTTCTTCCAAGGAGTAAGTGTCTTTTAATTTCATGGCTGCAGTCACCATCTACAGTGATTTTGGAGCCCCAAAAAAGAAATGAAGTCTGACACTGTTTCCACTGTTTCCCCATCTATTTCCCATGAAGTGATGGGACCAGATGCCATGATCTTCGTTTTCTGAATGTTGAGCTTTAAGTCAACTTTTTCACTCTCTTCTTTCACTTTCATCAAGAGGCTCTTTAGTTCCTCTTCACTTTCTGCCATAAGGTCATGTCATCTGCATATCTGAGGTTATTGATATTTCTTCCAGCAGTCTTGATTCCAGCTTGTGTTTGTCACACATTCATATAAAAGAAATTAGAGATGTAAGTCAATATTAATTTTCCATTGTAAGAGAAATTGGTGCTAATCACCTTGACTCAATCAAGAATTAAAATGAGTGGTGGCTGGATTGTAATTAAGTTAGTTTTAGTCTACCTCTGATTTCAATTGTCTTAAGGGTCCAAAGGGCTTCCCAAGTGGTGCCAGTGGTAAAAGAACCTGCCTGTCAATGCAGGAGAAGCAAGAGACATGAGTTTGAACTCTGGGCCAGGAAGATCCCCTGGAGCAGGAATGGCAATCCACTCCAGTATTCTTGCCTGGAGAATCCCGTGCACAGAGGAGCCCGAGGGTCTACAGTCCATAGTGTCACAAAGAGTCAGACATAACTGAAGTGATTGTGGGTGATTTCATTTTCCTTTCTTAGCCCAGTCTTCAGGTGTTCTTGCTGTACCATTACTCAACAAAAGTCCAGTGGAGGAAAACTCATGGACCCAAAGAAATAATTCCTTGATCAGCCCACTTTTAAAAACTATATTATGTTAAAAAGTGGCTTATTCATTTTAATTTTCCTTTAGTTCTTATCCCTTAATCTGTATTTCAAGGCCCTGATTTTTACTTTATTTCTTCTATTTTTTTAAGTTGCTTCAAAAAATATTTGTCAACCAAGACAGACAGGGCCTAAATATATAAATAAATAATGTTAATCTTAAGTTATTGCATTAACTGTACCACAAAACTGCTTTTAAATGTGTTTCTTTAAGGTCTTCAATCTCCTCTAAAAGCTACTATAGAAGATAATTTTTTTTCCCAATCAACCTTGGTTTTTCAAGATCCTTGTTGGCATCTCAAGAGTACTAAAGAACCAAAATACGATTTATTAGTAGAATTGACAATGGATGGGCAATTGCTGGCTACTGAATTGAATTCATTTTCTGAGCCAATCTCTTTAATGAGAAAAATGAAGGAAATGAAATGGGACATTTAAAAACTAATAGAAATCTTGAATATAATAACTACTGACAAAGGCAATTAAGGAACACTTTTAAAAATTTTAATAGAAATAAATGAGAATGTTCAAATGACAGGCACCCAAAGGAAAGAAGGAAATTCATTAAATTTAACTATTGCATTTCTCCTAATTACTTTCCTTAAAGAAAAAATTTCATACTTCTTGAAAAAGTACATAAATAAAGATCCTTGAGTTTTTCGATGAATAAATATGAATTAATATTGCTTTCTGTGTATTTATAACTAAGCATCCTTTTGCCATCAAATAGTCTCATAATGAATTCAGAATTACATGACCGTGTTCCTTTACATGGAAAAATGGGGAAAAGGCAGACTAGAAAGTTCTTTTCAACTGATTAAGGAGATTTATAAAAGGGAGGCGGGCCACTAATTGAAGCTGGGCCTTCACTTGTCAACCCATGTCTCTCAGACTCCTCTTTCCACCCACTGTTTTATGCTTCTAGACAGCTTGTAGAAAACAGCTGATATAGAGTCCTATGCAGCCTGATACTTATAAAATGTTCAAGGATCACAAAATGAGAGGGGAAAAAATTACTCTAAAACACAGTCAGACTCATGTAAGGACAAAGAAAGTTTGCCACATATCTCCAGGTATATGCAAGTGTTTCTTATACTGGCTAACTAAAAATTTTCCCAGATTTCCATTTCAGAACAGGAAAAACTAGAGTTGCAGGGGGGTAGGTAGAATATATAGATACATGATCTTGAAAAAGGTCCTCATGAGGGTCTTCATGTTCAATGACCTTTTCATCTGTTTGGGATTCAAATGCAGTAACAGTAATCTCTTTCCTTTGCCAAAAATTACTTAATGTATCTTCTGCCTATATTAGTAGGCAATCCAGTATTACCTCTAAAGACTTACATTTGTTCTTCATGAAAGGCAGGGGCTTATTTGAACATGTTGGAAAGTCAAATAACCTACCAGGGCTGTCATCAGTACCCTTGCCACAAGGAAATAGTGCCACTCTTGAACATCCATTCTACACAATCACATACCTACCTTGCAGTCAGACTGTGCAGGATAAATGTGTAAACAAAACACCAAGACCATAGGAGATTGTGCCTCATGGTGTGTGCTGGCTTATGAACCTCATGTTGAATTACCCTGGTCTATCAGGCAGGTTCTAGTAACATTGTAATAGGGACTTGTGTCTATGAGGTAACGTATGGCTTTCTCCCAGGAAGTTCGATGGTCCCCATGGCAAACACCTCTCTCCATCCCCACTATAAGTTCTTTGAGATGGGCAGTATCTGTCAGGCCAAAAGGAATCTTGCAGCATTTGTTCCAGGGAGTACCTGGTTATCTTATGCTTGTGTAACTACAGCAAGCCTTCAAGAAGAGATGTCTCATGTCTCTCCAGACAGGCAGTAACTGAAAGTTGCACTTAAAAATAATCCAAGGGCTTGTCTGTACTAGGGCTGGTGACCCTTAGAGAAAAGTGGAAAGAGATTTGCTTACAGTGTTCCCACTCCTCTCAGTGCAGCACACCCATCCCAACAAGGCTTTGTTCTGTGCGTTTCTGTCTCTCTCTCTGTGACTGCATACTCCAGTCAGTTCCATCTGGTCTCCCTGCTTCCGCTGGTTTAATGCTAGTGTATGGGTAACTCTCCAGCCAAGATCACTCTCCTCAGCTTCAGATGTGTGCACCTAAACATGCCATGTGCTTGGTCATGTCTGACTCTTGGCAACCCCGTGGACTGTAGCCCACCAGACTCCTCTGTCCATAGGATTCTCCAGACAAGAACACTGGAGTGGATTGTACTTTCCTTCTCCAGGAGATCTTCCTGACCCAGGGATCTTCCCGCATCTTCTGTGTCCCCTGCATTGCTGAGGATTTGGCCTGCACCTAAGCCTTCTAGATACTACCACCTGAATGTCTCACAGACATCTCAGACTCACCACAGACAAACTCCTGCTGCGTTCTTTATCAGTCCAGGGCACCATGGTTCACCCACTGTTAGAGCCAGACGCCTAGGAGCCATTCTTGACGCTTACCAGTCCTTCATCCTACATCAATTCTATTTTCTAAATATTTCCCAAGCCACCTTCTCATGGTCAGATCACTGCCATTACACTTTCCTAGGTTTCCATTACCTTTCGTTTCGATTACTCCAACAGCCTCTTAGCTAGTTAATGAATTATCTGCTTTGCTTCTCTTTGGTGGTGGTTTAGTCACTAAGCCATGTCCAGCTCTTGTGATCCCATGGGCTGTAGCTCGCCAGGCTCTTCTGTCCATGCGGTTCTCCAGGCAAGAATACAGGAGTGGATTGTCATTTCCTTTTCCAGGGGATCTTCCGGACCCAGGGATTGAACTTGGGTCTCCTGCACTGCAGGCAGTTTCTTTACCGACTGAGCTACCAGCCCTTGTCTCTCTTTAACTGATATATTTTTGGCCATTTGCTATGTCTTCTATTGAGAAATGTTTATTTACATCCCTTGCCCACTTTTAATTAAGTTATTTCCTTGCTACATAGCTGTTTGAATTCCTTGTATATTTTGGATACTAATTCGTTATCAAACGTATGGTTTACAAATATTTTCTCCCATTTCATAAGCTGTCTTCACTCTGTTGATTGTTCCCCTTGCTGTGCAGAAGCTTTTCAGTTTCCTGCAATCCCACTTGTCTATTTTGTTGCCTGTGCTTCTGGGGTCATATCCAAAAAAGTCATTGCCTAGATCGATGTCCAGGCAATTTCTCCTATGTTTTTCTTCTAGCTGTTTTATAGTTTTAGATCTTAACTGTAAGTGTTTCATCCATTTTGAATTCATTTTGGTATAAGGAGTAATGTGAGAACTCAGTTTCACTCTTCTGCAAGTGGATAATCCAATACCATTAAAGAGATTGTTCTCTCTCCATTGTGTGTCCTTGGCTAAATACACAGATTTATTTCTGGACTGTCTTTATGTTCCATTGGTCTATGTGTCTATTTTTATGCCAGTACTATGTTCTATTAATTACTGCAGATTTGAGGTATATTTCAAAATCAGATAATGCGATGTTTTAAGTTTTGTTATTTTTGCTCAAGATAGCTTTGACTATTTGGAGTCTTTTGTAATTCCCCTTGAATTTTAGGACTACTTTTTTTAATGTCTGTGAAAAATGTCTTGTTAATTTTGATAGGGATTGCATTAAATCTGAAGATCACTTTAGGTAGTATAGACATTTTAATACTATTAATTCTTCTAATCCATGAACACAAATTTTCTTTCTGTTTGTTTATGCCTTCTTCAGGGCTTCCTTGGTGACTCAGCTTGTAAAGAATTTGCCTGCAATGTAGGAGACCTGGGTTTGATGACCTGGGAAGATCTTCTGGAGAAAGGAAGAGCTACCCACTCTAGTATTCTATCCTGGAGAATTCCATGGACTGTATAGTCCATGGGTTGCAAAGAGTCAGACACAACTGAACAACTTTCACTTTCTTTTACTTTCATGCTTTCTTCAACTTATTCTATCCATGTTTCATAGTAAACATGAGATATGTGTGTGTGTGTGTGTGTGTGTGTGTGTGTGT
>SJYA01008404.1:0-15865 GCA_006410615.1 Neotragus moschatus
AAGCTCCAGCAGTGTGTCTACATAGTTTTCGACGTCATAAATCGCCGAAGTCGTCTTCTCATACTAGAGGAGAACAGAACCAGGTTACGAGTTACAGTGAGGGCAGACCTCTTAGAAACACCAGCTGAGGAGGAGGCTTAGAGACAAATTTTGGACCATCTGCATCAAGAGCGAGGACTTTATGAGATGACTTTCCGAGGTCATTTCTGCATCCATCTTATATGCACATGTGCCTTTTAATGTTTTTCTTCCCAACCTACTTTAAAGTTCCACAAAAAATGAATCAAATCTGAAATCTCTGAAAATGCACACCTTGACGTAAATGAAAACAAGGTAAAAAACAAGGAGATTTTAGCGAGACCCTCTCAGAAAAAAGACAACATATCTGTGATAGGCACTCATAGGTTAAGATAACCATAAAGGTAAGATTTACTGCTTGCTTCCTGAGAAGAAGGTGAGCTTGCTTTAAAATAAACAAATCTGCTGATCATTAGCCAAGAATAAATCTTCATGCTTCAACTGTGAATCGCATCATTAGATTCATGCTGACATCTGTGTGGTAACAGATAATGCGACTGGTACTAAGAGAAAAAGAGCAAAGCAGTCTGAACACTTAGCACTTGTTTGGCACATCTGTGGATTAAGCACATTCTGTGCACGATTCATTCATTCTCACAACACCACTGTGGGAAAGGTACGATGATGACCCTCAGTTTACATTAAAAAAGGGAAGCACAGACAGGCCGAGTAACCCAGAGTGAGCAGCAGAGCTGGGATGCAAGCCCAGGCAGTCCGGCATCAGTCTCTGTCTCAGCCACTACTCCTCAAAGGGAAAAAGCCCAGGGGAGGCCTCGAAGTTACGGCTGATAGAGAGGGCGAGGAGGATAAACCTGCCATGTCAACATCTCTGCGTGTGTTAGAGTCTGGTGGAGATGACCTCGAGCAGTCCAAGGCCTAAAGGCTGGCATCCGTACCTAGAGTGTCCCAGGGAGCCCCGAGGATAGCAGTGACATCATCCTGTTTTGCTGCATCTGATAGGAAGAGGTGCTGCTGCTCTGGTACAGCAGCGTGTAGAGGGTCAGCTCTGGCAGGGGATAGATGTGAGCCCACGTCCGGCCCTACCACTGACCACATGCTGGTCCTCGGGCTGGGACCCGCCCTCCTATAAGGATGATTATTCCTTCACTACAAGATGGGAGTGAAAAAGCTGGCTTGAATCTCAACATTAAAGACTTGAAGGTCATGGCATCTGATCCCATCACCTCATGACAAAGAGGGAAGAAGTGGAAGCAGTGACAAATTTTCTTGGGCTCCAAAATCACTGGAGACAGTGACTTCAGCCATGAAATTAAAGGATGCTCGCTCCTTGGAAGGAAAGCTATGACAAACCTAGGCAGCATATTAAAAAGCAGAAACATCACTTTGCCAATAAAGGTCCATATAGTCAAAGCTAGGATTTTTCCAGTAGTCATGTACAGATCTGAGAGTTGGACCATAAAGAAGGCTGAGCGCTGAAGAACTGATGCTTTCAAATTGTGGTGGTGGAGAAGACTTGAGAGACCCTTGGTCAGCAAGGAGATCAAATCAGTCAATCTGAAAGGAAATCAACCTTGAAAATTCATTGGAGGAACTGACACTGAAGCTCCAACACTTTGGCCACCTAATTTCTGATGAGCCAACTCATTGGAAAAGACCCTGATGCTGGGAAAGACTGAAGGCAGGAGAAGGGGGTGACAAAGGATGAGATGGTTAGATAGCATTACCAATTCAAGGGACATGAATTTGAGCAAACTGTGGGAAATGGTGAGGCACAGGGGAACCTGGCAGGCAGCAGTCCATGGGGTCGCAAAGTAGGACACGACTGAACAAAAAACAACAACAAAATGGGAAGGATGACACAAACCCCCTCAGAGGATTAACATGAGGGCTTAATTAGCTGAGGCACGGAAAGCACTAGCACGCAGCTAGCACGTCCTTGACCAATGCTCGCCGTCACTGTTATGAGCGCTACAAAAACGAAAGAAAATAAAAGCGTAGCATTCAGTGTTTCTAGCACAGCTATGTTAACCGAGTCAACATATCCCCCGAAAACCCTGGCATGCCGTAAACGCACTGTAACTTGGAGATCTCAGCCCTAGTGCTGAGCAGGCATAGACCCAACTTGCTGGAGGAGAGCTCTGGACCACGGGACGCTTCACAGTCGAGCTGGAAAGTACCTTGGCGACATTAAGCAAGACCTGCACGGCGTATCTGATGACCTCCATACACGGGACGCTCCGGTTACAGCTTCGGATCAAGACAAATATTTTAGAGATCGCTCCGCTCTGGGCCATCTTCTCGCAGCAAATTGAAGACAATCTAGTAACTGCCTCTGAAAGAGGAAGAAAAAAAGAGATATATTCACAACAACAAAAGTCAGCATCTTAACCACTCGTGTGTGCTAAGTTGCTTCAGTCCTGTCACTCTTTGTGACACCATGGACTGTAGCCCGCCAGGCTCCTCTGTCCATGGGGATTCTCCAGGCAAGAATACAGGAGTGGGTTGCCATGCTCTCCTCCAGGGAATGCTGCAGACCCAGGGATCAAACCCACGTCTCTTACATCTCCTGCACTGGCAGGCAGGCTCTTTACCACTAGTGCCACCTGGGGAGCCCCTTCTTTGTCTACTCTAAGGTAAAAATGCATTTCTAACCTTCTACAAGATACTGTTGAAACAAACTAACCCAGGTGCTTCAGGGCCTCAAGCACGGTGGAAAGGTACTTGTATGTCAGGAGATGGTGCAGGGCGACTGCTGTTCTGTGGTAGAGCTTGTTTTCTTCTCGAATCTCCCTGTTAACACACTGAAGTCTCTGTCGGATGGCTTTAGTTTTTGTACTATCATTTTTCTTCCTCCAAGAATATCCTCTCCATAGTGCCTTAAAGAGACAAACCAGTAACTTGAAGATTGCAGCCCCTGATGTTGTGAATTTATATCTATATCTACTTCTAAACAAACTAAATATTTTCAGTAAAATTATATGATGCAGTCACACTTTGCAAGTAGAATTTCAATTCAGGGTCTAATAAAGAGCAAAATAAATTTCTCTAAGAAGAAATACCTATAGTATTCCTGCATATAAGCTAAAGTACCATTCATCAGTCAAAGGTGGCTAACTGCATTCAAAATGCAAAAAGACTTTTGCAGCTCTCAGTCATTAACTTCCTACAGGGAATTTGAAAATAAAGTGCTTAACAATGAAATTACAGTAGCATAGTGCTTATGAATTATTCTATTGGCCAGCCTTAGTTTTCTAGGATGAGTGCAATTGTGCTTTTTAAAATGTTAGATGCAGAATTCCTGGGTAGTCCAATGGTTAGGACTCAGCACTTTCCATGCTGTGGCCTGAGTTCAATCCCTGGTTGGGAATGAAGATCCTGCAAACCCTGAGGTATGGCCAAAAAATAAAATAAAATAAAATGTTAGGTATCATGTAGATGAATTGCAAAATCATAATAGTTTCGGTTACCTGAATTTTAGCGATTCTTTTGTTAAAGTTTTCCTGCTTTTTACGGAGGAGGAAACGGCGGACAGCTCTCTGTATTACGGAGGCAGCCCTGCTGTGCTGGCTCGCTTGTTCTCGAGCTTCACGCTGAATGTTCACGATGCTGTATTTCTGAAGAAACCTCTTACGCTGTGATCTTGCTCGAAACCATCTCTGTTTAAGATGGACGAAGACTTTATCTTTTCAGATTTTTTAAAATAAATGTATGCATATATACACAAATGAAATAAACAGAACATCATACTGACATCTTTCCACCCTCCCCAGTGGCATTACTTTTCCACTCAAGTTAGTGCAGATCCTTCCAGGCCACAGTATGTGAGTGTGAGTGTGTGCGTGTGCAAGTGTGTGCATGTGAAGTCAACCCTGCACAACATATTCCTCATTCCATAATTTATATAAATCTTATTAAGCTGTGCATTCTTCAATTACTTGTTTTACTTAACACACACAAATGGGATTCTTATTCAGAATACATAAAGAACTCCTATATAATTTATTAAGAAAAAAAACTCAGCAGAAAACAAGCAAGGTATATGGAAAAAAATCTTTTTAAAGCACACTATACACAGATAAGAATTTGAATAATCAACACAGGTGAAATTTTTTTTTTCAGAATTCTTAGCAGTCAAAGGAAATCTAAAACAAAAATGATATAATTTGCCATTCATCAAAATGACAGAAATCATAGTCTTCCAATGCCACAAGTTGGCAAGAATGTCGAGAGAGAAACAGGTATCCTCAGATGTTGCTAGCAGAACAGCAAATGATTACAAAGCATCAGAGAATAATTCGTGGCTTCAGTATTGTGCCAAAAACATCAACTTATCTCTAAGCTATCAAGACATCCTAACAGCTGTGTGGCCAAAGCTAAATGTTATATAACCTTACTAGAGGTATTTGGGAATTGCTTATGAAATATCAAAAAACTTTAAACAAAAATTAGATCATAGTCTTAATGCAAAGGAAAGCTAACCTGAATACAGATGGCTGAATTAAGCTGTTTATTGTTAGTGTTCTTCAGAGCCATGTGACGTCTGTAGGCTCTTTGAATTCTAAGAGCAGACAGGTGATAAAAGGCAGCTGCTACGAAGCGAAGAAGACGAATTTTGGCTCTCTGCTCTGAGATCTGAAGGAGAAAAAATTAACAATCAAATAGTTAAATCTTGAGATGATCAACCAATGCTTATTTCTGTATATCTTCAATATCAAGTTATATAAATTAGCAATAGTAAGTTAACTGTTAACTATTAAAATTATCTACATTGTACCTTGAAGTAGTTATATCCCTTTGCTGCTGTTGTTCAGTCACTGAGTTGTGCCTGACTCTGCGACCCCATGGACTGAGGCACACCAGACTCCTCTGTCCATGGGATTTCCGAGACAAGAACACCACCTTCAGGGGATCTTCCTGACCCAGAGACTGAACTCATGTTTCCTACATCTCCTGCATTGGTAGGTGAGTTTTTACCACTGAGCCACCTGGGAAGCCCCCAGTTACATTCCTTACAATATTTTCAGTGGTGAAACCCCTAACTGAGGGTACAGAAAGCAAAATTGTATTTGGGCACTTAAGAATTTAATTAGGCTACCCCATAGCAGCTAGTTAAGGCTTAAAATGTGCTAATTGTAACAGGAGAGGTCTAGGAATACTAAACTCAGGGAGGGCTGGCATGTTCCAAGCAGACTGGCTGGAGACAGTGATATCCAGCAGGACAAACATTGGACCGGACTCTCCAGTGTTCCGGAGAAGGTGATGGCACCCATTCCAGTACTCCTGCCTGGAAAATCCCATGGATGGAGGAGCCTGGAAGGCTGCAGTCCATGGGGTCGCTGAGGGAGGGTTGGACACGACTGAGCGACTTCACTTTCCCTTTTCACTTTCATGCATTGGAGAAGGAAATGGCAACCCACTCCAGTGTTCTTGCCTGGAGAATCCTAGGGACGGGGGAGCCTGGTGGGCTGCCCTCTATGGGGTCGCACAGAGTCGGACACGACTGAAGTGACTTAGCAGCAGCTCCAGTGTTCTGGAGATGGTGATATCAAGCGGGACAAACATCTGACCGGACCTCTCGAGTGTCAGGCCATGTCGCCATGTAGCGGACTCCTGTAGCAGAAGCTCCCAACAGGGGCCTTTGGCCTTCAGAGTTCCAGTTTATACTCAATGAACCAAACACAGATTTCTCCTTAAGTTTTTTTTTTTTTCTGTTTGCCAGTGCTGCATATGTAGGATGCCCAGGATGTTATGAATTCCCTAGGGAGGATTCTTCCCTGCCTAAGGTGTGGACATTATTGCAAGAGAGTCTTACAACGCCCTGACAGAGTTGCCTGTGGTAGCACAGGACGACGTGGATAACAACCTGCTTCACACGTGGAGCCCTCACTCAGACTTCAGCTCTTTTGTTAAGGTTTATTACCTGAGAGAATCTATTTTGTATTTCTGGGGAGCATCTACAGGAAACAGATATCCTACTTAAAAATACTCACCCTTTTTCTTACGAGCCAACCACGCACCAATGCTTGTAGGACAACTGTAGATTTTTTTAATTCGACATATTTCATCTTCTGATGCTTCCCAGCCTTCCTGGCTCGTATGAATCTCTGTATGGTCAAAGCAGCTGATTTCTGCTGGAGAAACACCTGCCTTGCTTTATATCCTCTGAAATTTGCTTGGATCAAACAAGCAGCTTGATGTCTCTATAAGGAAAAATTTGCAAGTGACGTTAACATACAGATATAATATTTCAACTCACTGGAGGTTCTGGAATTTCTCAATGTAAAATAAAATGTATAACTATATTTCTTAGTTTAAGATGTCATATGTCATAGATTTCAAAACCCATAGAGGTCTATAGCTGAAAGTGAAGTTTTATGGAGGTATAAACCAGGAACTATAGATACCAGGTACTCTTCCCCTCTCTTCCTCTTGATACTTTTCACTGTGAATGAGCAAAGGACTAATATTACTCCAGGACAAAGGCACTTAATAAAACAGCTAGTTACACTCTAGAGAAGAGAATGGGCATCATAAGCAGCCGTGAGGGGAGCTGTCGGCAGCCTCAAGAGCCCTGGTGCAGTCCCAGCCCCTCTTAAGTTCCTCAATTCCAGAACATCCTTACAATCAAATTCTAAGACATGTAAAAATCTCTGGATTGAAACAGGAACTAGATTTGTTTTGTGACACAGACCCCCACATGGTAGTGGACTGACCTTGAGCAAATCCCTCTTCGTCTCCAGACCTTGCATTACTCATCTATGAAATGGGAATGCTGACAGTAACTATCTCATGAGAATCCCCTTAGTAAATATGTAATAGAAGGTGTAATAATAATGGTGGGTACATAATCACACATAGTGAATGTTACATGAATGTAAAAATTCACAAGTAAATTTTAATTTATTAAAAGATCATAGGTATCACTACTATTCTAAAACTGATGCCAAATATTTTAACTAGATCACCAATTGTGGCTGAAAGAGTATGCGTTTGACTCATACAGATAGGATATCCTACATCTATTAAGAGGATATGCTACATCTATTATGACTTTTTCCCAAATAAGTCACTTCAAACTTGGGGAGAATACTTTATAAATACAGGTACACACACGCAAAAATATTTACAAATAGTATTTTTATAAGTGAATATAATTTTTAATTGACTGCAATGATGTACTTAAAATGTATTGCTAAGTCACTTCAGTCGTGTCCAACTCTGTGTGACCCCATAGACGGCAGCCCACCAGGCTCCCCCGTCCCCGGGATCCTCCAGGCAAGAACACTGGAGCGGGTTGCCATTTCCTTCTCCAATGCAGGAAAGTGAAAAGTGCAAGTGAAGTCGCTCAGTCATGTCTGACTTAGCGACCCCATGGACTGCAGCCTTCCAGGCTCCTCCATCCACGGATTTCCCAGGCAAGAGTACTGGAGCGGGGTGCCATTGCCTTCTCCAAAATAAACGTATAGTTAGGTCTTTACTCTTTTTGTTTTCTGTTTTCTAAAGTAGCTCTTTACACACGAATTGCTTTTCGTAACACCTACTTTCGTCATTAAGGACAGTTCTCGCGCTGCTCTTCCAGAGAGCACAGCTCTCCATCCTCTCTGCATGATGACTGCTGATGCTCGCACATTCAAAAACCTACAAAGCGATTATTGGAAAGTGACTGCAAATTAACTTACTCAGTAAGTATTTATTGCCCGCCCCATAAATACTAAAGGAGAAAGAAGGTAAAAGAAAGGCAACGAGAGAATAAATGAAAAGTATAAATGAGTGATTTATATTAGATTCTAGCAATCAGGATGGTACAAACACACACAGAGACACAAACAGGGTAACACAATGCCAAGGAAATTTTACAGTTGGCAATATTTCAGTGGTCAAGAAACATTAAGTTCTAGAATGGCAAAACATTCTGAACTGGATCGGGGAAAGTAGGATTAGTTAGACCTAGAGGAAAGCCTCAATAAAGGGCTGGTGGTAGAATGAAGGGTAGAGAATAAAATCTGAGTCCACATTGTAATGAAGTCTTTAAGCAGACAGAGGCGGTCAAGAAGAGAGCCTGGGAGGGTGGAGCAGCATCAGCAAATGAGAAGTGGACACTCAACCGAAAGAAAAGATGAGCGCCATCAGAAGATCTAAAAGAGACAGAACCGGAGAAAAACTTGAAATGTGAGGGACAGCGATTAAACTTCAGCATCAATATAGTAGGAACAGGCAACAACAGAGAATGGGCAGGTCTTTATCTGCTTGTTCACAACTGTGTAGAAAAGAGAGAGATTAACTAAGTCATGTCACCACTTTTCCTAGAAAATAAGGCTGAATGTCAACAGGAAAGCTAAATTCTGGTCCTTAATAGCTGAGAGCAGCAACTATACGTTTATTTGTTAAGCCTGACTCTACCCATGGAATTAATCAAATGCTTTTAACATGTGTGTGCTCTCCTAAAACAATCTTTAAACCACTGATACAATAATTCATCAATTCTGGGAATGGAAGAAAAAATTCTTACACTATGGAATAAACAATAGCATGAACAGTCTGGTAAGAGCTTCTGGAAAGGTGTTTCAAAGAAATGAAGTAGGAAGAGGGAAATAGAATTAACACAGACAAGTTGGTAATTATGTCATCATTAAGGATAGAGAACAGGTGATAATACAAAGTTAAAAAAAGGAAAGAAATGTTGCCAATAACTAAGTCAACAAACAAAATGGACCAGTTCACTAATAAGCAAAGCAACAGTACTAGATCACTTTACCTACTTCCCATGCCTCCATCTGTACCCTTATCCTTAAGAATCTGAGTTAATCAAATTTAAGTAAATACTTTCACATCACTTCATGGCAAGTAGATGGGGGAAAAGTGGAAACAGTGACATATTTTATTTTCTTGGGCTCCAAAATTGCTGTGGATGGTGACTGCCACCACGAAATGAAAAGATGCTTGCTCCTTGGAAGAAAAGCTATAACAAACCTAAACAGCATATTAAAAAGCAGAGACATCACTTTGCCAACAAAGGTCCATATAGTCAAAGCTGTTTTTCCAGTAGTCATGTTTTAGATCTGAGAGTTGGACCAGAAAGAAGGCTGAGCACCAAAGAATTGATGCTTTAGAATTGTGATGCTAAGAGAAGACTCTCGAGAGTCCCTTGGACTGCAAGGAGATCCAACCAGTCCATCCTAAAGGAGATCAGTCCTGAATATTCATTGGAAGGACTGATGCTGAAGCCGAAATTCCAATACTTGGGCCACCTGATGTGAAGAGCTGACTCATTAGAAAAGATCTTGATGATGGGAAAGACTGAGGGCAGGAGGAGAAGGGGATGACAGAGGATGAAATGGTTGGATGGCATCACTCACTCAGTGGACATGAGTTTGAGCAAACTCTGGGAGATAGTGAAGGACAGAGAAGGTTGGTGTGCTACAGTCCATGGGGTTGCAAGGAATCAGACATGTCTGAACAATTGGACAACTGGATTATACTATCAAGACTCTATCTCAAAAAAATAAAACACTTTCAGAGACAATTTTGTTACAATAATGGAGAAAACATCAACAAACCATATAAATTAAGCATAGCAACTATTTAAAAGAAAAACCAAGCGGTGTTATTTGATACACAAACATACACACACACCACACTGTCCTCTACATAGCTGACATAGTACCGTCTTCTCTGCTGTTGGGTGCAGAAGCAACGCTGAATNAATGGAGAAAACATCAACAAACCATATAAATTAAGCATAGCAACTATTTAAAAGAAAAACCAAGAGGTGTTATTTGATACACAAACATACACACACACCACACTGTCCTCTACATAGCTGACATAGTACCGTCTTCTCTGCTGTTGGGTGCAGAAGCAACGCTGAATGATTCTGACAGCTCTTAGCACAGCCAGATACTCCTTACGAGCTTTCCAGCACCTGTACCAGGCTTGAATCCTGCAGGCAGCTTTCACTTCTCGTAAATACTTCCTGGCTTGGTGTCTCCTCCACACAGCCTATTAAACAAATAAACATAACAAATATGCAATGAGATGTCTATTTTTTTTTTCAGTCAGTATTGGAAAACAACTAATATAAGTTCAGGCAGACAAGATCACCTGCAGAAACGCCGTCACTTCCCAACTCCTCTGTGAGGCTTGCTCACTCCTGACACGTGAGCCCTCTGAGATGTGGCTGGCTGCCGGCTAGGCCTCACACAACCCTAGGCCTCACACAACCCTAGCAAGTATTTGAGCTGTAAGAGCTGCACAAAGCCTGGGAAGCCAGGTGCATGCGCTGCCCTCACCTTCTCAACCCCGTGAAGGAACACAAAGCACACGCACGCGCTGACTCTGCTTCCGGGGAGAGGATGGGACCTGCCCACCGCCCTCCCCACTCCACCTCAGACGCACCTGGGTTCAGGCCAGCCGGCTGCAGAATCCCAACATCCATCCAGCCGCGACCATCAGACTTTCCCATTCTGTCAACCCTGCAGCTGACTAAAAGCTTAAGTGATAGTTACAACTTCTTAAGTGCTTAGCGCGATACTCAGAGCTACAATTCCTTACAGTAACACAGGCACTATTACCTCTAATTTAGAGATGAGGACATGAAGGCCCAGAGGAACTGACACCAGTAAAAGAACTTGCTGAAGTCACATTTAATAGGCAGCAGACCTATCTTATTTAATCTTGACAAATGTCTTGTGAGATGATAATTAAGCTCTCTCTTTCACAAAACAGAAAGTAACGTTGAGACTTGTTACCTCATAGTAAGTGAATAGGGTCAAAATCTGAACCCGAGTCTACTTGACTTCAAAATACCTATAACAGATATGATTACCTCCCACGTGGGGGTCGGTTTCTAAATTCAGCTGACAGGTGAGATTGGTATGTATGGTCAAACTGCCTCGGGTGGTGTCCTTGACCCAGGGTATTTCTATATGGCTTTATGTAGACAAACGCCCCCTAGTGGAGCCAGGTATCAATCTTTTTGTCTCTGGGGGCTCAAAGGTGGCTCGGCTCTATTTAGGTTCCACGTAAGGCCAATCCCCTCCTCCGCTCACGTGGCCCCTGAAGACCCTAATGTCACTGCCCTCTGCTCAGTGTAATTCACTTTCCCCAGCCTACTGCCTACAGCTTCCTGACTGGCCACCCGCAGCCTAGTCCATCTTCCACATTCCTGCCTGAGTAATTTTTTTTTTTTTTTTTTTGGCCACACTGCGGGGCATGTGGGAATGCACTTTTCTGACCAGGGATTGAACCTGTGCTCCCTGCATTGGGAGTGCAGAATCTTAACCACTGGGCTGCCAGGCAAGACCCTGCCTGAGTGATTTTAAAAAGATAAACTAGGATTCTGGTGCTCCCCTTAAACTCCTCTAGAACTTCTTTTAATCCAGAGGATGAAGGCTAACCTCTTTCCATCTTGCAGAGCTGCCCACCTCTCCCTCCAAGGTCTCAGGTCACCTTTACTGCACACCTGTGCTCACTCTCAGTTTAGAGCTCCATGTTACCCCCTACAGCTGGAATACTCCTTCAATACAGTTTACTAGGCTATTTCCTTCAGCTGAAGCTTAATTCTTATCTTAAATCCCACTTATTCCAAGAAGCCTTCTCTGATCACTGGGACCAGCTTAGGTTTCACTTCTCTTGTGTTCCCAGCCCCATCCATTTCTCATTCTGTATTATGATGAAGAAATGTCCATATATTGACGTATGGGGAAGTCATTTCGGCTATCACATGACTTAACTTGAACTTTATGTTAACTAGAACAGGCTGTTTTGTGGCCTATTAGACATATACTGTATATCTGCTTTAGCTGTTAAAGAAAAGAAAGCATTTAAAAATCAAAATGGATTAAGTGTGGTTCAGGTGTCCAAAATGGAGCCAAGTGGCTATCGTGGATGTTTGACATGTTTCAGCATCACTGAGAACTTGAACTTCTAAGTTGCTTCAGTCATATACCAACTCTGTGAGTCCCCATAGATGGCAGCCCACCAGGCTCTCCCGTCCCTGGGATTCTCCAGGCAAGAACACTGGAGTGGGCTGCCACTTCCTTGTCCAATGCATGAAAGTAAAAAGTGAAAGTGGAGTCGCTCAGTTGAGTCCGATTCTTAGCGACCCCATGGACTGCAGCACATCAGGCTCCTCCATCCATGGGATTTTCTAGGCAAGAGTACTAGAGTGGGGTGCCATTGCCTTCTCCGAAGGACACCACTAGCTGTTCTCAAAACATATAAGGTTGCCAGCTGCAACCATATGGTCTCAAAGTCTTCGCTTTTAACTATGCAGTCATAACTTAAGTTTAGGGTGATCATGTCCAGAACAATCTTGTTCTGTGCTGTCTTGGGTAAACAATTATTGGCACCTTTTACCCAACTTCAAAAATCTTCCATTTTGGAAGGTAAATGAAATGGTTACATAAATTAACTCTTATTCTTTATAACCTGCTACAGCTCATTTTGAAAATTCTAAGAAATACTGGGCAAAGGATGAATGAAAGCTTTATACTTAAATACATAAATACCTGGATTTTTATGGTGCTATCTTTAAGTTTCCGAAACTTCCGTTTCTGTATAAATCCTTTCACTCTAGCTTGAATAATGATTACGCTGCTCCTTATTTCTAAGTACAGTTCTCTTTGATGTTTTGCGGGCAGAAAGGCTCTGTGGGGATTCTGCAAACCCACTGCTGCTTCTCTGTACAGTAAGAACTGTCCTCTGCTTTGCCGTGTCCTGAAGTACCGCTGTAACGTGAGGGCCGCCCTTTTCTGCTGAAGGAATCTTCTGCGATATACGGCCATCTGAAGGAAGGACTGAATTCGCACGGCAGCACGCCTCTCTTTTTCCAGTCTTCTTGTGACCATTTTACGGAAAGCGTTTTGAATTGTGACCACAGCCTTTCTTTGAGAATGATGCTCTGTTTCCTGTGAAGGGCCAACCAGAGAAGTCTTATACAGCCCTTGAGCCACCAGTGCTGGACTCTGGCCAGCTTCGTGCTGGCCCTTGGTCCTGTGACAGTAGACTGCAGGCTGGGTAGCGGGGGCTGCCAGCTTTTCGTCAGGCATGGTTTTTAATTTCTGTCTAACTTTCATGCCTCTGAAAGCAGCCTGAATAGTTCGTGCAGATTTCTGAATGGCTAAAAATTCCTTCCTCTCCATTTTCATTCTGACGTACGACCTGTAGTGATTCTGTATGACAACAACCACTCTTTTCTTGGCCTGATAATCAGCTCTGGCCCGGTGCCTTCGGTAGCATGACTGAATTCGTGTGGCAGCCAGGTGCATGCGTTGGATACCCCTTCGTGCCTTAAAGCCTCTGAAACAAGACTGGATACAGATGACTGCCTGGGTTCGCACGGCCATTAGCACTCTGTATCTTCTTTGAACAAAAACTACGTTTGCCCTAAAGTGGAGATAGTGCTTCCGTGTTTTAAAGGCTCTAAAATGCTTCTGAACAGTAATGGCAGCTTGATGCTGCCTTTCCTGAATCAGTCTCCTTGTGACCATATCCTGAAAGTCAGCTCGGGCACAGGTTGCTGCTTTGAGTGCATCGTGTTGAAGCGCTTTCCTTTTACTCGCTCTGTATCTTTCTTGTATTACTTTTGTAGCCCACTGAAGCTTTTGGTAGGAAAAATGTTGCCTGTACATTCTGTATGTGCTTTGTATCATGACAGCGGCTCTGTGCTTTTCCCTTAAAAGCTGTCTTGCTTTCAGCCCTTTATATGCAGCCTGAATGACCACCGCAGAATGCCTCCATCTGATGTAAAGTGCTCTTTGTAGTTTTGTAGCTCTGTATGCCCGATAACGCTGCTGAATGAGAACCGCGGCGTGTTTCTGGGTCTGAAAGGCCAGGCGCGCTCTGCGCATTCTGAAGCGTGCCTGGATGAGGGCTGCAGCCCTGTGCATCTCCTGTAACTGCTTCTTTACCATCTGTCTTCGGTAAGACGCCTGGATTATGATGATTGCTTTCTGTAACTCCAGGAGTCGGTGCAAGTGGTGTTTGGCACAGATGGTGGCTCGGTACTTCCTCTGAACAAAAACAGCAGCTTTCTTGAGGGAAAGGAATCTTCTCCTCATCGTTACAGACCTAAATCTGCTCTGAATCAGGGTCGCGGAGGCATGCATCCTTTTCAGACGTCTTCGGATTCTCATACCCCTGAACGCAGCCTGGAGGACCAGCGCAGAGCGTCGTTGCTGGAGGTACTGTCTCCTCTGCAGGCGCGCAGCCCGGCCTGCCCGGAACCGCTGCTGGATGACCTGTGAGGCGCGCCTCCAGGCCTGGTACCTCCCTAGCACGCGGTGCCTCCTGAACGCGGCTTGGAGGACTGTGGCCGCCCTGCGCATCTCCTGTGTCTTCTTCCTCACCATCCACCCCCTGTACCAGGACTGGATTTTGACAGCTGCCTTCTGCAACTGGAGCTGTTGTAAGTAGTGCCTTGTGCAAACCTTTGCACGGTATTTTCTCTGAACCCACACGGCAGTCTTCCTGAGAGACAGGAATCTTCTTCTCATCACCAGAGTCCTAAACCTCCGCTGGATTATGGCTGCGGCAGAGTGCATGGCTTTTAAGTGTCTTCGCACTCTCATGCCCCTGAAAGCAGCCTGAATGCAGATCACGGAGCGTCTCAGCTGGCTGTACCTTCGCAGTTGTGCGTGCCTTTCCCTCCCTGCCCGGTACTTCTGCTGCACCGTTTTTGTCACCTTCTTTAACTTATTAAAATAGGCTTGCTGTCGGCGCCCCCTGTAGTGGGCCTGGATGAGTGTGGCCGCGGTCTGCATCCTTCTCAGGCTCTGTCTAACTCTTGCCCCTCTGAGAGCTGCCTGGAGGAGGGCAACGGCTTTCAGAGTTGTCAGGTACTTTGCACACTGAGCTCTACCTTGGCAGTACGCTCTGTACCTTACCTGAATTACGACAGCTGCTGTTCTCATTTGCTGATACCTCCTCCGTGACTGCTGCATTTTGAAGGCAGCTTTGATGAGAGTGGCTGCCATGTGCATGCGCCGGATCTGTCTTCTTGCTCTGACTCCTCTATAGACGGCCTGGATTTTCAGTGCTGCCTTCTTTACAGCAAGATATTCCTCACGCTGACGGCCTGCGAGCTTAGCCGCTCGATACCACCTCTGAATGACGACGGCCGCTGCTCTGTAGCTGGCGTACTTCTTTCTGGCTTGGTACGCTCGGTATCTAGACTGTATGGTGGCGGCTGCCTGGTGCATCTCCTTCACTTTCTTCCTCGCTCTCACACCTCGGAAAGCTGACTGTAGGATTACTGTAGCTGCTTTGGTTTTCAAAAACAAATGATGCTGTTTTCTTCCTGTATGATAAGCCCGATAATGCATTTGAATTAGACGAGCCGCTTTTTTCATTTTTTCCCACCTCTTCCGCTGCACGTGCCTTCGGTAGCAGGCCTGTATGAGGACGGCACAGCTCTGTTGCTTCTGAATCCGTCTCCTGGCTGCTCGGCCCCTCCAGGCGGACTGGAGCGTCACTGCCGCCCGGCGCAGTGCCGTGTACTCCGTCCGCTGCCTCAGCCCCGCGGCGCGTGCTCTCAGATGCTGCTGGATCACGGATGCTGCCGTTTTTAACAACCTGAACTCCTTCTGGGCCCTGGCCATTCTGAAAGCAGACTGAATCTTCACTGCAGCTTCATGTTCCTTTCTCATCTGCTTCCGAACTTTCCAGCCACGGTAAGCGGACTGGAGAGAAATCGCAGCTGTCCTTGTTTTGAAGAAATGGCTTCTTACGGCAGAAACCATCTTGCGTGTCCTGTACCATCTCTGAATCTTGAGCACAGACTGAAGCATGGATTGATACTTCCTCCTCTGACGATAGCCTCTAAAAG
>SJYA01008405.1:0-16428 GCA_006410615.1 Neotragus moschatus
ATAAGGCCGCCACACTCCAGAGTATTTAAACGTGTGTGTGTTACCTGATAAGATCTTTTATGATTCCTAGTTTTGGTAGGGTTACAGGAAGCTTTTGGAAATTAGCTTCCATATTCTGGGGCCTGTATGGGTACGTTGAGCAGCTGCGTGGCTCATTCTTAACGGGTGTTGTAGACAATGGCATGGGCATGACTGTGCAAATACCAAGGAAAGGATCAGAAATAGCACAAGGTCTCCATGAAGGTAGTAGCTGGGGAGATTGTGAGTCATTCAATGTCAGCGGAAGAATCTGCGCCACAAAGGTGTTATGAGAGTTCTTTTTTCCCCCTAGAATTTGCTGATTAATGCCTGTCGTTCCTAATTTAAAGGTATTTATGATGTGGAGGCTAACTGAAAAATAATTAAATTTTATGGCACATAGTGGTTGCTTTTTTCCAACATTATTATCTATTCCTGAGCAAGTGATTTATTTTAACGTATATTTAAAGTCCTAGGAGTTTTTAAACATTTAAAAAATAACCGTTAAACGTTTTGTGAAAAATTTTTTTAACAGATAATTAAAAAGCAGTCCTTGCTTTTGAGATGACCTAGGTGTGTCAAGGAACACCAGTATTGAATTGTAGATAATGTGTTCAAGGGTCAGATGCATTTAGATAACACTGAGAAGGGCTGGTTCTTAACTTAGATTCTTTTGATTGTTGAAATAGGTTTTGTTGATCATAGGTTGGCAAACTTTCTCTCTAAAGGACCAGGGTAAATATTAGGTTTCTCATGCCCTATAGTGCCTATTGCAGCTACTCAGCTCTGCTATTGTAGTGTGAACAAATGAGTAAAATTATTTATGGAGACAGACAATTTAATTTCATGTCATTTTCACATGTCATGGAGTGTTCTTTTGATTTTTTTCCAACCATGTACAAGTGTGAAAACCATTCTTAGTATACGCATTGTACAAAAATGGGCAGCGGGCCAGATTTGGCCATGAGCTGTAGGTTGCAAACTTCTGGTTCAGGTTATTGATTGGAATTTTTAATCTAGTAAAAGAATACATTTTTATTTCCTTTAATTAGTCTTGTGTCCAGATTCTTAGAATATTTAGTCATTTATATATTTTTCATTTCTTGTACCTCAGGAGTGCCTGTGAAGAAAACTGGGTATTTCCCTAAGGTATCTTGCCTTGATTGTCTTTCCTTGAAGTATTACAAATCAGGATGTCTGCACAGTCAGTGGAAGAGGATTCAATACTTATCATCCCAACTCCAGATGAAGAGGAAAAAATTCTAAGAGTGAAGTTGGAGGAGGATCCTGATGGTGAAGAGGGGTCGAGTATCCCCTGGAACCATCTTCCTGACCCGGAGGTTTTCCGCCAGAGGTTCAGGCAGTTTGGATACCAGGATTCACCTGGGCCCCGGGAAGCTGTGAGCCAGCTTCGAGAACTTTGCCGTCTGTGGCTCAGGCCAGAGACACACACAAAAGAACAAATCTTGGAGCTGGTTGTACTGGAGCAGTTTGTTGCCATCCTCCCCAAGGAGCTACAGACTTGGGTTCGAGAGCATCATCCAGAGAATGGAGAGGAGGCAGTGACGGTCCTGGAGGATTTAGAGAGTGAACTAGATGACCCTGGACAGCCAGTAAGTTTCCTGTGTTAGGAGCACTGGTGTAGCAGTATTCACAGCTTCTGAATTAGTTCACTCACCTAAGTTAGAATTGTGTTTATGCATCCCCTCCCCACCCCTTCTTTATTTATGCTGCTTTGCCCTCTAGGCCTCTGCAGCATATGTTTTGTATGATTTCTTTGGTGTGTGTTTTAGTTTTGATTCTCATCAAATTGCTTCTCAACTGAACCAATTCCTATCATTTCCAGGTTTCTCTTCGTCGACGAAAACGGGAAGTGTTAGTGGAGGAGATAGTATCTCAAGAAGAAGCTCAGGGATTACCGAGTTCTGAGCTTGATGCTGTGGAAAACCAACTCAAGTGGGCATCCTGGGAGCTCCATTCCCTAAGGCACTGTGGTGAGGACCAGAACACTGTGTGGGCTGGAGAATGAGAGTGTGGATCTTTTGTCCAGAACTCTGCTTATTTTTACTGGGAGCAGGGAGGGGGAATAATCACCTTCACCTGATTGCTTAGACATAGACACATTGTAGGATTTCTCTTCTGTGATAACAATTGGTTTGCTAACCTAGAATCTTTTATTCTTCAACATAACATCATCAAACTTTTCTTTGCTTTTATGTCTTTCTTTGAAGGCCTGCCCATTTCTGGTGGGCATTTGACTTACTCTGAGCCATAACCCACCTCTGTTATTTGCCACCTATTTTATATCCTTCCAGTCTCCTACCTAGTCTCCCTGGTATAATAAGCTTACTTCTTCAAATCTAGTTTTTTTGTTGGCTATCACCAAAATCTTTTTGTATTTTTAGCTTTTTTTTTTTTCAACATAAGTGCAGAAAAATTAAATGGAAAGATCATTCACTAATGCCATTCTTTCCCAGCATCTTGGCAGTTAATGCTACATACTTATTTATTTTGACACAATTCTGTATATTCCTAAACCTGCTAGATTTCTTTTTTATGTTTATAGAAATTAAAATGAAATTTTGTTTGTGACTGCTTTGGGCATCATTTCTTGAGGTAGTTGAAGGTAATGCTAGTACAAGCCAGATGAGTTCTGAGTAGGCTGCCCCTCTGAATTATGGGGTGTTCTTCTGTGCAGTAAAGTTTAAGAACCAGTATCTTTGGTTGTTAGAGGTGGTATCTTCCTGGGTGGCAAACTTCTCCCTTGTCTGAACTGTAATTCTTGCTGCTTTAAACTGTAGAATAGAATAATTCTCACCTCATTTTAGCGTTCTGGTCTTTACCACACTTGGGAACTAAATTCTTTCTGTGCCATTTGTCACCTTCACACTTACTCCTCTGTTATTCAAGTCTCCAGACCTCACTAATCTCCTCTGACTCTTCAGTGTCTCTTTGTCAGCCTTCTTTTCTATCTCTTTCTTAATCATTTGTTCCAGACTTTCTCACTATGTACAAGTTTTTGAGTGCTTCTGTTCATCCTTTAGTAACTGTTTATTCATCAAAGTTTGAAGTTTCAGGAAGGTTTTAGATGAGACTTGCTTATACCACTTCTGCCTATAGGTAGATGATGGTACCTCAGGTTGGTAATTCAGGATGTCCTTTCACTGTGTACAGCTAACAGGCCTAGAAGTCACAGCTCATCTTAATACCATGACAAATACTAAATACAGCAAGTCGCTTTTACAGGAAAACTTTAGTCATTAGAAGAGTCTTGAATCTGTAAGTGCTGTGTCCCAAGTTAACACAGGATGCTCCCGGCTTACCTTCAGCTGCTTCTTGTTAGGACTGCTATAATCTCCTTTTAATCTATCTTGGCTTTGACCTGCCTTGTCTTGCTCATTTTAGAAAAACCACTGTCTGACAGATTGGTTACTTACGCTTTGTATTTTGATATAATTTCTCCCTTTTTCAAAGCAAAACAATGTGATTTCCTGATGGCAAATTTTGATTTATTTTTCTCCTGACCTTAGCTGCATCTCTGTGTCTCCTAACAAACTTAGACTCTCTGAAACATCTGTGGTTTTTCCACGCTTTGATTTTTGACCACTATTTTGTAACCCACTCCCTGTGCTACCACTCACTAGGATACAGCCTTTTAATTCCTCATATATTCTCATGCTCTCACCTCATTAACTTCATAATCAGTTGTTCTCATTTTTTTCTTTTTTGAGACTAGGCAGTATCATCACCAGTTTCATGGTGCTGTTTATAGACATATACAAGCTATTTACTTCTAGTTCATTTTTTTTTAATATTCTTTTTTCTTCAATTGTCTGTCCTCTCAGAATAGGAAGTAAGTGATATTTACATTTTCTGTTTATTTCAGATGATGATGCTAGGACTGAAAATGGAGCTCTAGCTCCAAAGCAGGAGATTCCTTCAGCAGGAGAATCTCATGAAGTTCCCGGCACTCTCAATATAGGTGTTCCTCAAATCTTTAAATATGGAGAAACCTGTTTCCCTAAGGGCAGGTTTGAAAGAAAGAGAAATCCCTCCCGAAAGAAACAGCATATATGTGACGAATGTGGGAAACACTTCAGTCAGGGCTCAGCCCTTATTCTTCATCAGAGAATCCACAGTGGGGAGAAACCCTATGGATGTGTTGAGTGTGGGAAAGCATTCAGCAGGAGTTCCATCCTCGTGCAGCACCAGAGAGTCCACACTGGAGAAAAACCTTACAAATGTCTTGAATGTGGAAAAGCCTTTAGCCAGAATTCTGGGCTTATCAATCACCAGAGAATCCATACTGGGGAGAAACCTTATGAATGCGTTCAGTGTGGGAAATCCTATAGTCAAAGCTCAAATCTTTTTAGACATCAGCGAAGACACAATGCAGAAAAACTTCTCAATGTTGTGAAAGTTTAAGAAATGAAAAAAAAAAAGTCAGCACTCAGGTCTTTTTCTTCTGAAATGAAGACAAAATTAAAAACATGAAATGACATAGTTTTCCTATAGACTGTTAGAAAATCCACTGGGAAATAGAGAAAATCTTCACCCACTATTATTATCTTGAAAGGAATGGTGTCATACCTGCCTAGAAACTGAAATTTTAAACTTAATTCAGATGTTAATGCCTAATCTTCCATGTGATATTTCTTATTATTTTTCTTAATGATGAACTACCTGATCTTTGTCCCTTTGTTATAAAGTTTGCTTCTTAGACAGATATATTATTTGTGTTGGTCATCAAAATGTTCTTTGCAAGGACACATTCCCTTCTTCATTGAAAAGCAACGTAAGAATTACAAAATCTGAAAACAAACCACTTTTTCCAAATTTACCTGTTTCCTTTTACCTAATTTGAGTATGAATTTTTGAAAATAGAAGATGAAAGGTGACCAAAAACCAGAGTGAAATGGGCCTTAAAACTCAGATAAGAAGTGACGATTGATAAAACATCAAAAAGTGGATGGAACGCCTAGATTGGGGAAGACCGACAAATACTTTGATCCAAGAATTGAAGTGTATCAAGAATTTATTCTAGGTATAATTATCTGCCTGCTGGAAAACAAAAATAGTTCATCCTACCTGTAATTGAGAAGCAACCCACTCATGAAAATAATGTCTTCTCATGTATCATTAGAAAGTGAACAGTCTAAACAAAGAGTTGTAAAGCTTTGAAGGTGGAAATTATAACACTAGGGGAAGATCTGTAGTGAATGGCAGTGTTGAAGGGCAAATGTAAACGAGTAATGGTCTGTCTTGGCTTTTAGAAAACAGAAGACTTGAAGATCTAAGTCATTATTTTTCCTTCATTTCTGTTGAGGACAGGAAAATCCCTGATAGATGAGGAACAAGGTATCAGGGTTTTGATTTTACTTTTGGTACAAAAGGGTTGAACACCAAGCTAACAGAGCAGCCATGCGTTTATTATTAAATTGTCTACCAGCAAGGCACTGTGCTAGGTACTGTAACCCTGCCATGGGTAGGTAGGTATTCTTCCACTGATCACTGGGGGTTGGTATAAAGCTGTTTCCTGTGAGTTGGCCTCTCCCCCCCGACCCCAATCTAAGCAGTCCTGGGGTGGGGGGGTCACCTCTGAGATTCCTAGAGCCATAGTTCTCTTACCAGGGTGTTGTATTGGGGAAAGGAGGACTCAGCTCAAAGAGCTAGTCAGCTTGTCAGCAGTCTTCAGAGGTGAGTCCAAGATAATATCAGTTTGGAAGTTTATGGGTCTTTTATTAAAAAAAAAAAAAAATCTCTAGTAGTATTGAGGTTGTACTTAACATATTAGGGTGAATGGACTATTCTATTTAAAAAAGAACTAGGCTGTTAACAACTAGTTTATTAATTGTCAGAGTTGGTGGAGCTTTTTTAAATTTTAAGTCTTAACACATTTTTAAAAAAATGTATAAAAGTAATAACATTGTAGTAGTAGGATTATATACTCCTTGGTTGAGAATCCCAAATACTGTGGTTCTGTTTAGTGGAAAACTCTGGAAGTTAAAATATATAGAATATGAGAAAAGGCTTTTTTATAGTGGGCATAATTGTGTGGAAAATGACCCATGTGAATAAAAATATTACATATTTCCAGAGTTTGGGGTTACATCTGGTGCTTGGATCAAATTAAAAAATGGAAAGTGTGATTTGCATGAGCCTGTTAAAAAGCAGAGTAATAAATGCAAGGCTAGCTGGTGGAGAAGTGAGGCAGAATGGAGCTTGTTTATAGAATTTTTTGATAATTATAAGAAATGTGCTTTATAGATTAAGATTTATTGAAGTATAAATATGTAGTAATGATATAATGTATTTTAAGTTATACAAGAATATGTAGGGACTTTTGTTTGGGTCTTTTTCTCTTTGTGGCTGAGAGGAAACAAGTCAGTGTCCAATAAAGCTAAGAATTCCTCTGCTCTAAGATAAAACGGTCTTGGGTTGATTGATTTATTTATAACTGGCTTCTTTCCAAGTACGTTCTGAAGTGGCATATTTGGAATACTGCTGGGATGACAGAATTCTTTTATCAGAGTAGGTAAGAATGGAGTAACCTTTTGGTGGCTAGAGTTTCATGGTTTTTTAGATCTGCTTTTCCTGTATACAAAGAAGCTTCCCTGTGGTACATTTGTCATAAATGCCAAAGATGTTTGGTGTAATGTGAGAACTTAGAAAAAAGTATTAGAGTTGGCAAATGTGAGTTTGTCTTGTCATCTCTGATACCTGTGTGTTGTTTAAGAAGGATTCTGAGACTAAGGCAAGGCTCAGGGGGGAAAATGGACTGGACCCCAGAAAACTGGGTGATAATACACATTAAAAGGAAATGATTGTGTAGTCCCCATCTCTGGTTATCTATTCAGTGCTTTATGATTTCGTCTGGACTTTCATTTATGTCCACTGAGACGATCATAGTTGGCAATTCTGGGGGGTGCCCAGCCTTTGATGAAGTGGTGATCTAGCATTGCCAAGCAGTGGCATCTGTTGGGTTAGCAAATGAGCAGTCATTATTAATGGCAAGCAGACTGGTTATGCCTGACCAATAGCCACTGAGCACTTGCTCATTACTGAGAAATTTTCTTTTGATTTTCTTGGAAGTTGAACTCTCCACATTCACACCCAGTTGGCACTTGATCATTTAGCAGTAGGTCTGTCACATTTGTGTAAGTTTCAGGGAGGGTTCTATGTACTGAAATAATCTGCATGCCAGTCATTGGGTTAGACACTACCCATCTCCCTTAGATTTGTACACTAGGAAAGCAAGATTTAGAGATCGCGTGGCTTGCATGTGGCCAGTTAGAGCTAAAACTCAAATCTAGTTCTGTGAACTCTAGGGATGTATTTTTTTTCACAATGCAATGAATGATGGCTATTAAACCTTGATTGGTAAATTTTATGCTTTTATCTTATGGTTAGCAAATATAAAAGCTATTAAAACATATTTGTTTGACTTTTCTACAGTTCAAAAATACAAAATGAAAAAGGACATTTCTTTTTATGGTCTAAATTGACAGGTAATAATTATTTGGTTTGTTCTTCTTCCAGACTTAGGTATATACATAATTAAGCAAAAACTTGTTAATAGCTGACACTTGTCACTGTACACAGATACTGTTGGAAGCACTTTACCATGGATTAACTCTTAACCCCCACACCAACCATATGAGGTAGGTACATACCCCCATTTTACATGTACTGCACTGAAAATTGCCTCTTCTCCCTCCCACTTGGATGTAGACTTTTATTTTTTTATGGCTACATACTAACCCATTGCATCAATAACGCTATAACTGGGACTTCCCAGGCAGTCCAGTGGTTAAGACTCGGCACTCCCAATGCAGGGGGCACAAGTTTGATCCCTGATTGGGGAACTAAGATGCCACATGCCACACAGCACAGCCTAAAAAAATATGCTGTAACTTATTAGAAAACCCCTATTGGTAGGTAATTTCATTAGTTCCTTTTTTTTTTAATTACAAAGAAAAGTAGAGTTAACATCCATATATATTTTGCTGCCTATGTGGGTATTTCTGTAGCGTAAATAGCCAGAAGCAGATTTATTGGGTCAGGAAATGTACATATTTAACGTTTGGAGAAATAACCATGAGAAAATATTGTACCACTTTGCAACTCCATCACTAGTTAGAGTGCCTCTTTGCCTACACTCCCAACAACTCTGAATCCTTCAATGTGTTTGCTCTTTTTTTTTGTTAAAAAGGAGAATTATCTTTTTATACTTTTTATTTGCAATTTGCAAATATACTTTTTATTTCCAATTGTGAATTGGCATTTTCCCATTTTTAATTAACGAAAATATAAATGACTACCATCTCAGTGTACAAAACTTTTATAAAGGAGCGAAGAGAGACCCTTTTCTCCAGCATTTCCTATCACATTCCACTGCCCACAGTTGAGTATGCATTCATCTAATCTCCTTTACATAATTCCCATGTGAATATGCATATACATATAAATGCCATTTTTACATAAATAGGATATATATATGTATTGTTCTGCAGCTTTTTTTTTTTTTCTCGAAAACCAATCCTGAGGTCTTTAAATCTCCTTAATGGTTGAATAATATTCAATACTATGAAAATAACATTATTTAACTGTTCCCTTATTTTTTCTTTTGCTCTTGCATTGCCAAAGTAAACATCTCTTTCATATCTTTATGCATGTGTGTGAGTATTTTTTTAGAATGGAGTAGAAGGTAGATTGTTGGGACTATCAGATTGTTATCAGATTGTCTATCAGGGAACAATCAGATAGTAGACCCACTTTAGCCTTCCAAAAGGCCTTCATGACTCTGTTTTCACCAACTGTATGGAAAGTTCTCATTTCCCCATAAAGCTTTACCTGCACTTGATAATTTTTATCTGATGGGCAAAAAAACAAATGATCATTTTATGTTTTCTGGATTAATGGCAAGATTGAGGTTATTTTCATATATTTATTGGCCATTTATAGTTTTATCATGGATAGTTTGTATCCTTCACCTGCTTTTCTGTTGAGTTATGTGTGGATGTATGTTGTTTCTCTTCAGCATCTCTTTCCCCATCTTGTGATAACATAATAAATACTGTGGGGAACCCATTCCCTGTGGCTTAGGTGAGTACATGACCAGGTCAGGCCTTCCTGAGTCCCACAGCTCCTTAGCCACAGTGATTAAAGAATGGGCATGTAACCCAAGTCAGGCTAAAGAATGCCCTCAACGGAACTTCTGCTGGAACTCTTGGAAAGAACGCTCAACAGAGATCCTACGAACTAAGGACTGTGTAAGCCTTTGTACTATGTGGAAAGAATCTGGGGAAACTCAGAGGCTAGCAGAAAGGAATGAGAGCTAAGTTCTGATGTCATTTTTCTGGAGGCCCTAGATCCAGCTGTGCCTAAAGCCTGCCCTACCTCTGGACTTTAACGTTTTGTGAGCCAATAAAGTCCCTTTCTTGTTTAAAATAATTGAATTGGGTTTCTGTCCTGATTAATATAGGTTATTTGTATTTTCTTACTGATTTGTAGAAAACCTTTGTAATTTTAAATTCTAGACTTATACTTTATGCACTACATAAGTTAATAAAATTAGCATGGCCTTCCATGATTTGGCCTCTGTCAACCTCTGCCATTTGTTACTCTACTCTTGTCTACATCACACAGCACATACATATACTATAAATTCCAACAATAACTGAACACTGGTGTTGGGAATGTCTATAGATAATGTCACACAGTCAAGTCCTTGGCATTTCTCTTCCCATCCTTGTTACAGATTCATTAACTTGGGACCCAGACTGGGGATTACACTGCTGAGTGTATGCTCTGCTCACCTCGAGCCACTCAGGGTGTTCCCCGCCCCAAGCATCCCCTGTAAGTGACTTGGAATGCCTTCCTATGTCCTCCATTCCCCCTCCTCCCCTCAATGTGGTTTTCTGGGGTCCTTTTTAAAAAATTTTCAGGCTTGTGGATTTGAAGTTGCTCAGGCACAAGACTGCCCTGGTATTTATATCTGTTGCTTTTGGAAACTACAGATGGCAGTAGGGGAAAAAGAGCATGTGGTGAATGGTAAGGAGAAAATACACTAGGAGAGAAGAGACCACAAAACATCAAGCAGGAAATGGATTGCAATTTAGACAGGTCATATAGGGGAGACTTCATTAATAGAGAAGTTTGAGAAAAGATACCAGTAAATGTAAGGAAGCACTCTTGAAACTGGAGGAAAGATTCTAGGCACAGGAACAGCAAGTGTGAAGTTGATGTAGGAACAATGCCTGATTTGTTCAAGAGACAAGGCCAGTGTGGCTGGAGCAGAGTGAACATGGGTGAATGTAGTGGGTGAAACCAGAGAAAGTTAAGGGTGGAGAGTAGGGCCAGATCATGGAATACTTGGTTAGCCGTTGGCGAAAACTATGAAAGATGGAAAACTCAGAGGTTTTGGGCAAAGGAGTGTGATGAGTACGTGCTGAGACTAGAAAAAAGTGTCCCAATTAGTTTCTTTAAATTTGTAAAAAATGTTTACGTATTTTATAGACTATTAATATAAACTAATATATAGCTACATGAGAAAAGCTTAGAAATAAAAAGCATTCCAAAAATAACCCATGAGTCCACAACCCTAGTATTATCCCAGTAACAATTTTATGTTGTGTCTACACCTATAAAAATGCACTCTGTACACCTGTCCTTGTCTCTACCTATTGTACTATGTTTACAACAGAAAGAAAAATCTAGAAAGCAGTAAGTGAAGTGAAGTCACTCAGTCATGTCTGACTCTGCGACCCCATGGACTGTGGCCTACCAGTCTCCTCTGTCCATGGGATTCTCCAGGCAATAGTACTGGAGTGGATTGCCATTCTCTTCTCCAGGAGAATCTTCCCGACCCGGGGATCAAACCCAGGTCTCCCACATTGTAGATAGATGCTTTACCATCTGAGCCACAGTGGATTGCAGTTAGAAAGCAGTAAACAAAGTCCAAATCTTGGTTTCTTAATCTTAGTGCCACTTTTCCTCTTAACTGTGGATCAACTGTACTTCTACCTGAGGCTACCCTCTCTGTTGAGTCTAAGTCACTCTCTAAAACCTCAAAGACATATTCTAGTAATCCTTACCTCTTGCATTATAAAGTTTTCCTCTCTGAATTTTTAGAATTAGCATGCAAATATCCTTTTATAAAACCATCGCAAAATCCTTCGGACCAAAATGACTAAATCTAACCTGCTTGAGCAAGTACAATATTAGGCAAAGCAAAGAATCAGAAGCAAAGAATAGGAGAGAGGAGATCCCTGAAATGGGAAATGTGAGGCAAATTTGGGGCTTCCTTGGTAGCTCAGATGGTAAAGAATCTGCAATGCAGGAGACCTGGGTTTGACCCCTGAGAAGGGAATGCAACCGACTCCAGTATTGCCTGGAGAATTCCATGGACAGTCCATGGGATCCCAAAGAGTGGGACACGACTAAGCAACTAATCACTGCCTGTGGCCTTCCAGGCCACAGCACATGGAGGGAGAACTCAAGCAGAATCTGGCAGTCTCTCTCAGTGAGAAGATGGAGCAGGGGGCCCTGAGAAGTCAAGGGACTAGCTTTTTGCAGGGTAGAATACCAAAGAGAACTAAACGTTGGAGATCTGCAGAGGGTCCTTCACAAGCATTCAGCTGGGTGAAAACTCTGAGGTGGAGGAAAGAACCATCCAGTAGAATTAGTGGGGGAAATCACTGGAACTCACAATAGCCAGGAATAGTACCATCAGGCTGGAGAAGGCAATGGCACCCCACTCCAGTACTCTTGCCTGGAAAATCCCATGGGTGGAGGAGCCTGATGGGCTGCAGTCCATAAGATCGCTAAGAGTCGAACTTGACTGAGCGACTTCACTTTCACTTTTCACTTTCATGCATTGGAGAAGGAAATGGCAACCCACTCCAGTGTTCTTGCCTGGAGAATCCCAGGGACGGGGGAATCTGGTGGGCTGGCATCTATTGGGGTCACACAGAGTCGGACACGACTGAAGTGACTTAGCAGCAGCAGCAGCAGCAGCAGCAATACCATCAGGCAGAGCAGAAAGCCTTAAAAGTGACAGGATGTCTGTTAGAGCTGTGGTTCTCAAAAGAGGGCAGTTTTGGCACGCACACACACCTTCCCTGTCCCTCCACCCCCCACTCTGCAATCAATCTCACAGGAGTCAGTTGGTGATTTCTGGAAACAGTTTTGGGTTTCACAGGCAGAAGAGATGAACCTATACCGGCATCTAGTGAATGGAGGCCAGAGATGCTGCTACTGCTGCTAAGTCGCTTCAGTCTTGCACGACTCTGTGCAACCCCATAGACAGCAGCCCACCAGGCTCCCCTGACCCTGGGATTCTCCAGGCAAGAACACTGGAGTAGGTTGCCATTTCCTTCAGTGCATGAAAGTGAAAAGTGAAAGTGAAGTCACTCAGTCATGTCTGACTCTCAGTAACTCCATGGACTGCAGCTAAACGTTCTATAATGAATCATCTGGCCTTAAATGTCAATAATGCTGAGGCTGAGAAACTCTGGGTCCAAAATGTAGTCTTACCTCCATAGGAGAAAAATGAACCCTAGACAACACTGCCTGAAAGATACTTAATAGCAAGACCTAATAGGATAAAACTGTTAAGTAATTTAAACACATCCAAGAACAAAGCTTTAGAATATATATATATATTAAAAATACTTAGCACACAACAGCATAAAATACACAATGACTGGCATCCAATAAAAAACTGGGTAACTCATGTCATGCACAGAAGCAGGAAAATGCAACCATAATAAGAAAAACCACTCAAATTGATCCAGAAGTGACAACTAGACAAGCTCATTAAGACAGTTATTAAACTGTATTCCATATGATAAAGAAGCTAAGGAAATATAGAACATGCTCAGTAGCGACATGAAATCTAAGAAAAATCAAACTTTTGGTGATGAAAGCTACAATATCAGATTAAGAAAAAAAACACAGATGGGATTGTGGATTAAACATAATAGAAAAAAAAATTACCATAGGTAAGACATAGCAAAAATCATTCAAAATGAAAAAAAGGAAAAGAAAACACTGAGAAAAAATGAACAGAGCTGCAGTACAGTATTGGAAAAGGCAATGGCACCACACTCCAGCACTCTTGCCTGGAAAATCTTATGGATGGAGGAGCCTGGTAGGCTGCAGTCCATAGGGTCGCTAAGAGTCAGACACAACTGAGTAACTTCACTTTCACTTTTCACTTTCATGCATTGGAGAAGGAACTGGCAACACACTTCAGTGTTCTTACCTGGAGAATCCCAGGGACGGGGAAGCCTGGTGGGCTGCCATCAATGGGGTCCCATAGAGTCAGACACGACTGAAGTGACTTAGCAGCGGCAGCAGCTGCAGCACAGTATCAAGCAGCCTAGTATGTATAACGGTAATTANCTGGCAACCCACTTCAGTGTTCTTACCTGGAGAATCCCAGGGACGGGGAAGCCTGGTGGGCTGCCATCAATGGGGTCCCATAGAGTCAGACACGACTGAAGTGACTTAGCAGCGGCAGCAGCTGCAGCACAGTATCAAGCAGCCTAGTATGTATAACGGTAATTAGAGTTCCCAAAGGTGAGGGGAGAAAGGAAAAGAGAAATATTTCAACAAATTATTTCTGGGACACAGGTTTTACAGGTAAATTTTTAGCCATTACATATATTAATAAAAGAAAAAAGTCTCAATTACTTCAGCTTCCACTTTAAGAAACCACAATAAGAATAAATTAAGCCCAAAGTAAAGACAAGAAAAGAAAGACTAGATTGGAAATCAACAGAATAGAAAAAAAAAAAAAATAAGGAATCAACTTCTATACTCTATTTAAACCAAAAGCAACTTTTTAAAAAGAACAAGATAAACTTCTAAGCCAAACTGATCAGGGGGAAAAAAAATAGATGCAAATTATATCAGGAATGAGAGGTGTGACTTTACTGAATATTAAACTAATTCTCCACACAAAGAGTAGTAATGAGTTTGCTAAATTCCATATGCTAGTTCCAATACCAACTTGTTGTTTGAGCTGTCAGTACTTTGCATAATTGACATTTTCATTTGGCTTCAGGAACAACACACTTGGTTTTTCTCTACCTTGTGGGACATTTCTTCTCAGTCTCAATGCTGGTATTTTCTCAACTCTCTAGCCTTCAATATGTTGGAGTGCCTGAGGGGTCAGCATTCAAATCTCTGGTTTTCTACCTATGTTCACTTCCTAGGATCTCGTCTGGTTTTGAAGCGAAGTCGCTCAGTCACGTCTGACTCTTTGCAACCCCGTGGACTGTAGCCCTCCAGGCTCCTCTGTCCATTCTCCAGGCAAGAATACTGGAGTGGGTTACCAGTTCCTTCTCCAGAGGATCTTCCCGACACAGGGATCAAACCTGGGTCTCCCACATTGGAGGCAGACGTTTTAACCTCTGAGCCATGCAGGAACCTCTGCTCTTAGGTCTTTACAGTTAGTACCTAGGATTCCAAAATCTGTATTCCAGCCTTGACCTCTTCTTTGAATTACAGGTTCATAAATCCCTTTGCCTACCAGATATCTCCACTTTGATGGCTACTTTAATCTGGGTTCCCGAGAAAACAGAGCCTAAAATTAAACCTTATTGTTAATTCTTTATTGCATGCCTTCATGCTCAGTCGTGTCCAATTCTTTGCAACCCCCTGGACTGGAGCCCGCCAGGCTCCTCTGTCCTTGGGATTTCCCAGGCAAGAACACTGGAGTGGGTTGCCATCTCCTCCTCCAGGGGACCTTCCTGATCCAGGAATGGAACCTGGGTCTCCTGTGTCTCCTGCACTGGCAGGTGGATTCTTTCCCTTTATTGGGGTGGTGCAATCTCAGAACATGATGACTGAAGGTAAATGGGTAATGAGGCAGGGAAAAAGAAAGGTACAAGTGGGTGTTACTCTGTGTCTACAGTCAAGGCACAGCTGTGTGCATAGTTTCACTGTCTTCAGAGTGCACGTGGTATGAACTAGGTCATCTCACCATACGGTGGGAAGAAGGAGATGACTTTTCTTCAGGCTCCCTTCAGTTTCCACCACAGAACATCAACTCCACACTCCTAGGTGGTATCATTGAGCCCCTCCAGCAGCAGCTACTGGGAAGTCAGGATCCTAGACGTCACAGCAGCACAGGGGGAGTGCTGGGCCAGAGATCCAGGGGGAGTCAGTTGCTCCCTCCACTTGCAGCCTGGTGCTGCAACTGCAAGGGTGGATGGTGCAGGCAGTCTTCTTAGAAGATCATCAGTATCAAAGAGCAGAAACCCTGGCCCTGCAAATAAGCTTATAAATGGGGCTTGGAACAGTGATTCATTAGGCATCTTCAACCTAACATGCCCCAATCAAACTGTTAATTTCTCACCAAACATGTAGTTTTCTCANGGCCAGAGATCCAGGGGGAGTCAGTTGCTCCCTCCACTTGCAGCCTGGTGCTGCAACTGCAAGGGTGGATGGTGCAGGCAGTCTTCTTAGAAGGTCATCAGTATCAAAGAGCAGAAACCCTGGCCCTGCAAATAAGCTTATAAATGGGGCTTGGAACAGTGATTCATTAGGCATCTTCAACCTAACATGCCCCAATCAAACTGTTAATTTCTCACCAAACATGTAGTTTTCTCATATCTTATATTGCCATCTTATAAAGTGGCAATTTTATCCTCCCAGTTGCTCAGGCCAGAGCCTCCCCATCTTCCTGCTTTACTCAGTTCCCCACAAGGCAGCCAGATCACAGAAACCAGACTATACCGTTTCTCTGCTCAAAATCCTCTTTTTCCTTGCTCTGAATGTCAAAGGAACACTGTGCCTGCAACTTCAGCTCAGTTGCTCAGTCGTGTCTGACTCATTGCAACCCTATGGACTGCAGCATGCCAGGCCTCCCTGTCCATCACCAACTCTCAGTTTCTTCAAACTCATGTCCATTGAGTCAGTGAAGCCATGCGACCTTCTCATTCTCTGTCATCCCCTTCTCCTTTTGCCTTCTATCTTTCCCAGCATCAGGGTCTTTTCAAATGAGTCAGTTCTTTCCATCAGGTGGCCTAAGTATTGCAGTTTCAGCTTCCTTCCCATCCTCTTTTAATTACATGGCTGCAGTCACCATCTGTAGTGATTTTGGAGCCCCCCAAAATTAACTGTCACTCTTTCCACTGTTTCCCCATCTACTTGCCATGAAGTGATGGGACCAGATGCCATGATCTTTGTTTCCTGAATACTGAGTTTTAAGCCAATTTTTTCACTCTCCTCTTTCATTTTCATCAAGAGGCTCTTCAATTCTTCTTTGCTTTCTGCCATAAGGGTGTTGTCATCTGCATATCTGAGGCTACTGATATTTCTCCTGGCAACCTTGATTCCAGTTTGTGCTTCATCCAGCCCGGCATTTTGCATGATGTACTCTGCATATAAGTTAAATAA
>SJYA01008406.1:2122-16418 GCA_006410615.1 Neotragus moschatus
TTCCCAGCACACAGTAGGCACGTGATAGCTGAGGGTCATTTGGATTAAGCTGCAACCTCAGAATCAAAGGTCGAGGCCTAGGAATGAGACATTCCATTTAACTGATCAGATGCCTAAGCCTTGACTGTATCTTGACTCTGCGCTGGGGAGGTGGAGGCAGGGAGAGCAGAGGGTAGAGGCAGGGGGTGACCTTGAACTTTAACCTCACAGAGCCTCATGGATAAATCAGATGACTTATCTATAAGGAAAAGATGATTCACATTTCCACGTGGCTGTTGAGTTGTGGAGAAGATAGTGTATGAACACACTCAGGCCATGGAGAGGATACTCCATATGGTGAGCAATTGTTACTATTTCTATCAGTATAGTAAACTACTAAATACTCATCATTATCATCATCGTATTACATTATTGCAGTGTTTACAATGATAACACCAAGTTCATGCACTCAAGGAGCTCAGTGTCAAGTGGGTGAGACTGGCCTGTAAGTGTAGCAACAGAAGGAGGGGCGAGCTGGTCTCCAGCACGGTGGATCTGGGCCCAACAGCCAGGGTTCCTGCCCCCCTGGGCACTAGTGTGATCGTGGGCAAGTGACCTTCTGTCTCCCTGCTTCTGTTTTCTCATCTCTAAAAATGTGCATGGTGATAGGACCCGCTTTGAAAGGCTGGATGAGGACAAAATGAGCCAGGTTGTGTGGACCCTTGATAATGTATGGTACCCACCCCGTGGTTAGCATGACTGTAGCGTCCGTTTCAGTCATCACCAGGAATCAGTTCATGCTGCATGGACCGGAGGGGAGTCTTCGGACGCAGGGTGATACTGATGTTGGGCTTTGAAGGTTATGAAAAGAATGTCCATGCGTGGGTGGGAGGCACGCAGGGTGGGCTGAGCTTTCCAAGCAAAGGGAATGGTCCGAGCTGGAAAGCTGAAAGAGGCGGTTTCTTTAGAAAGTGAAGATCTGCGCCAATGACCAGAGTATGAGGGAGAGTGAAAGAAGGTGGGGGGGGGGGGGGAGGCCCGAGGGGCTGATGGACGAGCTTGCATCCCAGGGGAGGGGATCGGCATCCGCCCTCAGGGAGGGCGGCAGACCTGGAGAGAACGGCCAGGCCGCAGTGCAAAGGATGGGCTGAACTCTCCATCCTGCCTGCTCCTTTGTGTCTCCTGGGGTCTTTCAAAGCAACAGTGTCAAGGCTTTGCTCTTGACCAGGTAAATAGAATGGGCTGGGACCTGGGCAGCCTCTAGCTGTTCAGTTCAAGCTGGGGAGGCCGGAGAGCTGGAGGCCAGAACATTGTCTTCATACAATTAGGCGGTGGTACGGCTGGAACCGGAGTGGCAGGGTAATCACAGAGGCAGAGATGGAGGGGGCGAGGCTGGGGCTAGGGTCCATCCATCTTCTCCCTGGGAGCCACCGGCCTCATCTCTGGGGCTTGGATCCCACCCTGAATCAAAAGTCAAGAGGCTGGCTCTCAAGACCCAGCAGTTCCAGGCTTGTGCATTTTGATAAGCAGTTGGGAATCTGAAGGAAGCCAGGAAGGATTCTCCAGTTCTCCCCCACTGGTGAGCTTGTAACTCCATCCTCCTTCTCTTTAGATAGTGCTAATTCACCAGACTCTCTGCCCGGGGCTGCTCTGATGTCATGGGTTAGCTGTCGTGGTGAGGTCAGCCGGGCCTGAGTGGGTGCTGGCTCAGAGGCAAGCTTGCCAGCCTTTGAAATCAGAGCTGAGAGTTTTTGATAACATAAAATTTTAAAATTCATTTCTCACGTTGGCACTTTGGCAGGCGTTTCTCAGGCAGGGCAGGCGGCCTGATTTGGGGCCCCCGGGGCCGTGCGGCGCACTGGCCTAATCCCCTTTCACTTTCAAGGCCCGCAGACACCACCATTCACATGACGGCGAGGCTCCCTGCCTCGATGCCTCCAGAGTCACTGCGGTTCTGGCCTGCGGCCAGCCTGTGGCCTGCTGGCTACCACAGCTCTCCTGCTATCTCCCCTCCAGTTTGTCCCAAGGCCTTTACCATTCTTTTTTAAAAAATGTATTTATTTTTAATTGAAGGATAATTGCTTTGCAATATTGGTTTGATTTCTGCCACACATCAACATGAATTAGCCATAGATGTACATATGTCCCCTCCTTCTTGTACACAGATGATTTTGGGAGCACAGGCATGTCTCTGCTTGTTGACTAGGACAGAGGGAACCCCCAAACTGAGGGCAAATAAATTGTGGCCTGAACCCTGGTTAGAGTGTGGGGAAAGGCAGGGTCTCGTTCCTGGGCTGGTACTTTCAGTGGGATCTTTGGCCTCTGGTCTCTGGGCCTCAGTCTCCCCCTATGAGGTTAGCTGGCCTGCGAGATTCCTGTCTGCCTCACCACTGTGTGACTTCCTGGGGATGAACCTTCGGCCAGTGATGGGGTCTAGATCCTAAGGGTCGAACTCTCTATATGCTCTTCTGGGAGAAAAGCAGAGGGGGGAGGCTGGCCTCCTAGGGAAACGTGAAGGGAACACCCATTGGTGTGAGGCAGAGAAGGGTAAGCAGCAAGTCCAGCTGAGATCACACACCCTGGCCCCCCGCCTCCTACACCACCCCGGGAGCGAGGGGCCGGGTGCCCTTGGTGGAATTGTGGTTTGCAGTTAAATGTTCTTAAGTGAAAGAAATGGGATCTGAGATAACTCTTTCAAACTCGGTAGTAATAACAGCACTAGCAATAATAACAGCTCTGAGTCTGAGTGGTTATTGTGTCTTTGTCTCTGTCCTAATTATCTAATTTACTTTGCATCGGGACCTCCCTGGTGGTCCAGTGGTTGAGACTTTGCCTTCCAGTCCACGGGGTGCAGGTTCGATCCCACATCGGAGAGTTAAGATCCCCCATGCGCAGAAAACCAAAACAGAAGCAGTATTGTAACAAATTCCATAAAGATGATCCATGTCAAAAAGAATCTTTAAAAAAAATTTACTCTGCATCATAACCCAAAGAAGCGGAGCTATTTCAAATCCTGAAAGATGATGCTGTGAAAGTGCTACACTCAATATCCCACCAAATTTGGAAAACTCAGCAGTGGCCACACGACTGCAAAGGGTCAGTTTTTATTCCAATCCCTAAGAAAGGCAATGCCAAAGAATGCTCAAACTACCATACAATTGCACTCATCTCACACATTAGTAAAGTAATGCTCAAAATTCTCCAAGCCAGGCTTCAACAGTACATGAACCATGAACTTCCAGATGTTCAAGTTGGATTTAGAAAAGGCAGAGGAACCAGAGATCAAATTGCCAACATTTGTTGGATCATAAAGCAAGGGAATTCCAGAAAAACATCTACTTCTGCTTTATTGACTATGCCAAAGCCTTTGATTGTGTAGATCACTACAAACTGTGAAAAATTATTAAAGAGACAAGAATACCAGACCACCTGACCTGCCTCCTGAAAAATCTGTATGCAGGTCAAGAAGCAACAGAACTGGACATGGAACAGTGGACTATTTCCAAATTGGGAAAGGAATATGTCAAGGCTGTATATTGTCACCCTGCTTATTTAACTTATAAGCAGAGTACATCATGAAAAATGCAGGACTGGATGAAGCACAAGCTGGAATCAAGATTGCCAGGAGAAATATCAATAACCTCAGATATGCAGATGATACCACCCTTATGGCAGAAAGCGAAGAAAAATGAAAGATATTCTTGATTAAAGTGAAAGAGGAGAGTGAAAAAGTTGGTTTAAAACTCAACATTCACACAACTAAGGTCATGGCATCTGGTCCCATCTCTTCATGGCAAATAGATGAGGAAACAGTGGAAACCATGACAGACTTTGTTTTGGGGGGCTCCAAAATCACTGCAGATGGTGACCGCAGCCATGAAATTAAAAGACGCTTACTCCTTGGAAGAAAAGTTATGACCAACCTAGATAGCATATTCAAAAGCAGAGACATTACTTTGCCGACTAAGGTCCGTCTAGTCAAGGCTATGGTTTTTCCTGTGGTCATGTATGGATGTGAGAGTTGGACTGTGAAGAAAGCTGAGCACCGAAGAATTGATGCTTTGGAACTCTGGAGTTGGAGAAGACTTTTGAGAGTCTCTTGGACTGCAAGGAAATCCAACCAGTCCATTCTAAAGGAGATCAGTCCTGGGTGTTCTTTGGAAGGAATGATGCTAAAGCTGAAACTCCAATACTTTGGCCACCTCAGGCAAAGAGCTGACTCACTGGAAAAGACTCCGATGCTAGGAGGGATTGAGGGCAGGAGAAGAAGGGGATGACAGAGGATGAGATGGCTTGATGGCATCACCTACTCGATGGACATGAGTCTGAGTGAACTCCGGGAGTTGGTGATGGACTGGGAGGCCTGGTGTGCTGATTCATGGGGTCGCAAAGAGTCGGACACAACTGAGCGACTGAACTGAACTGAAACAATTATATTTTTATCAAAAAAACTAACGTGCAAAAATAAAAATTTTAAACTGCTGTGTCTTCAGAGAAGAATATGTGTGAAGGGTTGACCTCTCCCAGAAAGAGGGAATCTCCAGCAGGACGCTCTGGACTTCCTCAGCAACCCCAGGTCTTCCTGTCTCTCCAGGAAATGGCCACGGGACTATAATGGCAGCTCTGCCCTGGGTCTGCAGCCTGCTGGCCTCCCCCATCAGACTGTGGACTTGCCAAACTTCCACAACAGGGTGAGCCAATGTGTTAAAATAAATCTGAGTGGGTTGGGTGGGGGTTGTGTGTTTGCACATATCTATTCATTCTGATTCTCTGGAAAACCCTGATCAACACAACACCAAACTCTACTCTGAAATCCCACTCTCTAAGCCCCCAGGATTTTGCATACAAGCTGTACTTGTCCAGCTTTCACAAGGTTCTAGGCTCAGGACACAATCCATGCAGACACATCAGTCACTTGCTCAGAATTGGAGTCAAACAAGGCAGACTGTCCCAGAGACCAAGCAGAAGGACGCAAACTGGAGGCACGACCTTGGAACAGAGGCACGGTCACGGAAGGAGGGCATAGCCCTGGAAGGTCGGCAGAGCCAGGAACGTGGAGCCATGATGAGAGACTTAAGAAGCAGTGTGAGGTCAACAGGCTTCTTTAGGAACTCGAGGAAGAAGAGAAGTTGAAGCACACCTCTCCAACAGGCTAGGAGGAGGTAGAAGCGTGACGGAGACCAGAAAGACAGTACTGAGGTTTCCTAGATAGACGACACTGGGCAGACGCCCGGGACAGAGGACACTGAGGGTCCCTGGACAGAGGGCACTGAGGGCTCCTGGACAAAGGACACTGAGGGCTCCTGGACAGAAGACACTGAGGCTCCTGGACAGATGATACTGAGGGCCCCTGGACAGAGGGCACTGAGGGCTCCTGGACAAAGGACACTGAGGCCCCTGGAGAGAGGACACTGAGGGCTCCTGGACACAGGACACTGAGGCCCCTGGAGAGAGGACACTGAGGACTCCTGGACAGACAACGCTGGGCAGATACCCTGGACAGAGGACACTGAGGGCTCCTGGACAGACGACACTGAGGCTCTTGGACAGACGGCACTGAGGGCCCCTGGACAGAGGACACTGAGGGCCCCTGGACAGAGGACACTGAGGGCTCCTGGACAGATGACACTGAGGCTCCTGGACAGAAGACACTGAGGGCCCCTGGTCAGAGGACAGTGAGGGCTCCTGGACAGATGACACTGAGGCTCCTGGACAGATGACACTGAGGGCCCCTGGACAGAGGACACTGAGGGCTCCTGGACAGATGACACTGAGGATCCCTGGATAGAGGACACTGAGGGCCCCTGGACAGAGGACACTGAGGGCTCCTGGACAGATGACACTGAGGCTCCTGGACAGACGACACTGAGGGCCCCTGGACAGAGGACACTGAGGGCTCCTGGACAGATGACACTGAGGCTCCTGGACAGATGGCACTGAGGGCCCCTGGACAGAGGACACTGAGGCCCCTGGACTGAGAACACTGATGGCCCCTGGACTGAGAACACCTAGGGCTCCTGGACAGAGGACACTGAGGCTCCTGGACAAAGGACACTGAGGGCTCCTGGACAGACGGCACTGAGGGCCCCTGGACTGAGGACACCTAGGGCTCCTGGAGAGACGGCACTGAGGGCTCCTGGCTCAGGGTCAGAGAGCAGGGAGGACCCGCAGTCAGCGCCAGGGCTGGGGAAAACAGCAGTCCCCGAGGACCCACTGTGCCAGGGGGATGAGCCTGTCTGAAGGTGAGTGGAGGCTTCTCTTGCAGGCTCCACACTAGGGTCACGGTAGTAAAGGGTCTGCCCACAGCAGGAACAGGGTCCAGTGAGAGCTGAGAGCCCCCCACAAGGGACCACCAGGACCAAAGCCCAGTCGGGAGCATCCGGAGGCCAAGATCCCTAGATGGGCAGTAGGGGACCAAGGAAGAGAGCTGGTGGGTGGGCTTGGGACTCCAATAGCATTAACCATGTAGAAGAGGGACCAGACCACAGGGCAAGGAAACCCACAGGACTTAACTCACCCTCACTTCCACACAGAATTAAACACTAGCCTGATTTAAAGTACACATCATGTAAGAAGCGAATTACCAGTCTATGTTCGATACAGGATACAGGATGCTTGGGGCTGGTGCACCACAATGATCCAGAGAGATGATATGGGGTGGGAGGTGGGAGGGGGTTCAGGAATGGGAACTCATGTACACCCGTGGCAGATTCATGTCCATGTATGGCAAAACCAATACAGTAATGTAAAGTAAAATAAAATAAAAAAATAAGTAAAAAAATAAATAAATAAAGTACATATGCTGCAGAGTTAGGAAGCAAAAGGAAATAAACACATTTATGTCTAACACCAAAAAGGAAAATCTCATGTCCTGCTCTGTGCTTACGATTTCCCCATGGTGCAGAGAAACCCAAATAGCATCTGATACAATTTACATAACTTTACATAATCTCACGATTACCATTTGGCAAGGAGGCTCTAGAACAGATCTCTTCGTTTATTTGCCTCCAAAAAATGACAAAACGGAAAACAGTCTGGACGGAAGTTTTCTATCCTCTTCTTAAAAATCTCAAAAAGCCAATTCCACCACTTTTCTTAATACTAATTTTCTTGGATTTTTCACATTAAACCGTCTAACATTTAGTCAACTCCAAGAGTCCACTTAGATTTATCGTTTCTCTTTGAGTCTATAGTATATTTAATTTTCTTATTAGTGAACAAATCAAATTCCAGTTACGATATTAGACAGCCAATGAAAACAATGTGATTGTTTAGGTTTTGCTAGTATTACTAAAATGTCATTAGATTTTTTTAAAAAATAGGAATTTTAAATGCTGACTGTCTCATGTAACACAACGTCTAGTTTGAGTCCACAGTTAAACAAGGGTTACAGACTGCTAATTTCTGTCACCCACTCACATTAGGGTCTTGTGTACCAATGGCCACACCTCTTATCTCACAATCAACTATAGCAAAAACAATAATTCCCCCAAACAGTCCAGCACCAGCTTCACAACCAGGCAGGACCCATCCCACAACCTAACAGAAGGCCACAGTCACACTTTCTCCCAACATTTCATGAATAAACATCCCTGTATTCAAATAAGTTACCTATTAACTAACTCCAGTCATTCTGATTCAACCTCGAACGGCAAATAGAGTCATTCTGACAAGACCGCAGAGTTTGCAATTCAAGTTATGGAAATTTTAATAACGGGGAAAATAAAAATTAGTGGCATGAATCCTAAGGCACCAGAATTCCAATACTTTCCTTGCAACAGTAGAAAACGCACATAAATATAATACCTCTCAATGTATAATATAAGCCAGGGGCTGGGAGGGTAGACATTATTTGGATGGGCATCCTCGAATGTGTTTACCTGCAATCTCACAGGAGCATTCCTTTCCGGGATTCTGCGGGTACCTGCCAGGATGCCAAAGCTCCCCAAGCCCAGACGTTAAGAGGCAATGTTGTTACTTCTGAACAAATAACAGTGAAACAGTCATTGGGTTAAACGATTTCCTTACATTATCACCATAAACAATAATTATTTGGCAGCTGCCCTTTGCAAGCGTGAACGTGCTTATGAATAAATCGAGCTGTATTGATTCAGCAAGCTGAAATGCTTTACATTTTGCTCCGGTATTAAGAGCTATCATCCTCCACTGCACTTAGTGAGGCTTTAATGTACTGTGCTCCTTAATACTTTTAATAAGAAAGATTAGTGGCGATTAGCTCCGGAGGAGGAACACTGTTCTTGGAACGGCCAGTGGGTCACTAAACCCAAGTCTCTCTGAATCTGTCTTTATTAAAGGAACTCTTAAGAAACTACCATGGAGTTGTTGCCATGCTGCTTCCTTCCTCCTAACATCAACAGTGTGATGATGGCCTGCACTGATTCAAAGATTAATTTCACTTAAAAGGGCAAGGCAGGGACTTCTCTGGCGGACCAGTGGTTCAGAATCTGCCTTGCAATGCATGGGACGCTGGCTCAATCCCTGGTCAGGGAACTAAGATCCCATATGCCACGGAGCAACTAAGCCTGCATGATCAACCAGGTATGGCTGTGGGATGTACTTCGTTCTCTGTACGCAAGATTTCCACCTACTAAGCTCATACGCCACAACTAGAGAGTCTGTGCACCTTGACGGAGTTCCCATATGACTCAACAAAGATGTCACATGCCACAGCTAAGACCCAAGGCAGCCAAATTAAATAAATAAATGCAAACAAACAAACAAAAAGAGCAAGGCAGGAACATACAGGACTGCAAAAGATGCCACATGCTTGGTAAAAGATCATCTAAAATTTTTAAAATGACACTTTTTCAGGGTGGTGACTTAAGAAGACAGAAAGCTACTTGAAGCCCAAAATGACCAGAAAGACTGGGGCCCTGCACCCTACATGTGACCAGAAAAGGCAGTCCTCTCCCTTCCCCATTAATAAAATCACCCAAAACTCCTGTCCTCTCGCTTGATCCAACAGTATGCTGAAACGGACGTCCACGTTCTAACTAGTCTCTCAGAAACTGAGCGCTGAGCTCCTAGATCTCAGGGTTCCAAAGAGGAAGCAGAGTCTACAACTCTGTATCGAGTGAAATTCTATCCATGGCAGGCAACAAAGGACTCAAACGCTCATCATGATTTCCCCACTGAGTTTGCTCCCTGACCCCCCGAAACATCACCAGCCCCAACAATCACAAAGAAACCTGACTTCTGTGCTTTGCACAGACTCCCAGGCTGGAATTCCACTGATTCTAATCCCAATGCAAACTCCACTCTTTGCACACCCAATAACAAAACCCATGCCCTCATCCTCCTCTCCTTCCCAAGGATCACAAACCAGGCAGGTCTTGCTGGAGAGCTCTTTAGAGATTATACACTATCACCTCTCATTTCAAAGAAGGGAAGATGGAGGGGTCTCACCCAGGTCCCTACAGGAAATAGCAGACAAGAACTCCCATCTCTGGCTCCACCTGCCATGTTTCTGCTTTTCCCACCCCGTGATTCCTGGGATCAGTAAGAAAACCTTTCACCATGCAGCATCTCAAACAAATATATGAGGTGTCATGGACCGCTTTCACTCATGTTAAAGTCTGGGACGCCTTTCAAATTTAATGGTGACAAAGCTCAACCAGGTACAGCTGTGGGATATACCGTGTGATGAGCTCTGCAAGACAGAAAACCACATCACCAAGAATCCTTCTGCAAAAACACATCCCACCATTCCCTCTGGAATGAGCTGCTATCTCTGGCTACAAAGCAATGATTATCCTGTACTACAGCAATCAATAAACCTCTTGCCCTGTGAACCTGCGACTTCCTGACTTTGTTCTCTGTACGCAAGATTTCCAAGCCATATATCGATCACCTACTCAATTTTGTTAAAAGTTCTCTAAAACGAGCAATAAAGAAATTCCTCCAATTAGCATCACTTGGGATGGTCTGAACAGACTTCAGATCTTTCAGTCACATTAATGGTGTCTCTTTCTCACAGGGGTTCCCCATTTTTCACTTGCAATTTGTCATTTTAAGTGTGTCTGGGTCTTGCCTAAGAGCACGAAGTCAAGAGGATACAAATTTGATGGTGTTTCTGAAACTAGGGCGGCTGCCACATTTTTCACCCAAGCAAGAAAGAGAATTAATTCATCAACTCTGCCCTCTTTTCTAAAGCTACAACATGGATTTCTTTTTTTTTTTTTACTAAATGAACCCATCAGCTCTTAAGAGTATTAAAATTCTGTATCCTGGAACTTCTCTCTAAAACGGCCCACTAGAGGATGTATTATAAAGTGAAGAAACCCACTTACATCTTCTCCGAGTGTTTTAAAAGTGTCAAATTTTAAGAGTAAGTCTTGAGATAAGCAAGGACAGCAAAAAGGCAGGATTTCACCCAGAAACAAGGCAAGATGACCCATCAGCAGGAAATAGAGAATAAGACCTCCATTGTCAGGATCACTCCGGCCTTCCTTTCCCTATCTCCAAAAACCCACACAAGGATTGATTAAGCTCAAGGATTATAAAGGGCCACGGTGGGTTCAGCCATCAGGTTCAGTTCCAACTCTTGAAAACACACCCAGCTTCCCCTTACTCCAGCACCCTCAGGCTGAAGCCACTCAAGAAGAGATTGTGAAAATGGTGGATCTTCCGAGGAAATCGGTTATCCAATCGCTACAAGGTTCCTCTCTGAGCATCACAAGTGATGCCCGAGAGCTGGGCCAGCCCATGCTCACCGTCCGGGGGCATGAGGGTCTTGTTGTTCTGCGTGCACCATCCCACGGGGTGCAGGTCCGCGATCACCACATCACACCAGAAGTCAGCCCGGCGGTCCTCCCCGTAACCACAGTAACGCAGCAGCAGCAGCTGCCCGCAGGTGGTGATGACCGTAGCCACCCAGTACGTGTCCGGGTTCTTCTTGTTGGCCACCTCCAGCTTCATCCCCGGCTGGAAGTTGCTCTGAATGCTGATCTCAACCTTAAAGAACCAAAAACACAAGAAATCCATCACACACTAGACACATAACATCCTGAAAATAGCAAGAACGATTAAAAACGTAACACTTAATATTTGTTTCCTGAGACCATCACGGCCTAAGAGAAATATAATGTGAGCCACTGGTGAGTCATTAAATTTCCTAGTAACCATTTTAAAAACAGATAAAACAGATGAAATTAACTATAGTAATGTGTTTTATTTAACCCAAAGGATCCCAAGTAGCATCATTTCAAGATGTAATCAACATAAAAGTGACAAGAAAGTTTTCATTCTTATTTTCCAAAGAAGCCTCTGAAATCTGGCGTGCATTCTACACTTAACGGCACATCCTGTTGTGAAACAGAACTTGGATCTGTTACTCAGACGTCCAGTAAAGTCAATCGACAGACTGGGCTGTGGTGAAGGAAAAGTACAGCGTTTACTGCAGAGCCAAGCAAGGAGAACGGGCAGCTCAAGCTCAAAAGATGCAAACTCCCTGGGTTTTTAAGGCAAGGTCAGGGATGGGGGCCACAAGCTGTGAAATCAGCTAATGCGCAATTCTCTGACTGGTTGGTGCAGAGGTAACAGGGTGATGCGTCCAGAAACTCAGTCATCAACCTCCTGGTTCTGACATGTCTGGGGTCCACATGCTGCTGGCTGCTGTGCAGTTAACCTCTTCCAGCTGGTGGGGGCTTTGGTATCTGCAAAAACTACTCAAGGATCACGCTCAGGATTTTATCTGTAGCCCACAAGGAGGAATTAAGGGTCCTTGACTTTGTTTTATGGCTAAACTATCTTTATTCGGGACCTCCCTGGTGGCTCAGTGGTAAAGAATCTACCTGAAAATGCAGACAACACGGGTTGGATCCGTGGGTTGGGAAGATCCCCTGGAGGAGGAAATGGCTACCCACGCCAGGATTCCTGCCGGGATATCCCATGGACAGAGAGTCTGGCAGGCTAGAGTCCATGAGGTCCCAAGAGTCAGACATGACTTGGCAACTACACAAGAACAATTATTATTCTGTCTTGCTTGACAGCTTTCCCTTGTTCATTTTTCTTACTTCTCTGATTAAATCTGCTCTTTGAAACTCAGAGAAGACCTTAGGAGGCTAAAGCTTTGGAATTAGGAATATGGGTATTTGTCCCCAGGAAGGTCCTGTAGTGCCCTGCTCACTTTCATTCTCAATTTGGACGACACACTTTCCAAGTGCTAGATGGCACGTGGCTAGACGGCACGTGGCTAGACGGCACGTGAACAGTGCAGCCTCAGAAAATAATTTTCCTTTTTTCTTTTTAATTAGGGTTATCATCTATGAAGGGGCTTCCAGATGGTGCTAGCGGTAAGGAACCCACCTGCCAATGCAGGAGACTTAAGAGACAAGGGTTCGATCCCTGGGTCGTGAAGATCGTCTAGATGGCAGCCCACTCCAGTATTTTTGCCTGGAGAATTCCATGGAAAGAACGAACCTGGCAGGCTGCAGTTCATTAGGTCGCACCAAGTCGGACACGACTGAAGCAACTTAGCACACACACACGGGTCTATGACTATCTGCCAGCCCTCCCCACAGAAGAAAGCTTTCCAGCCTTGCAAGCTACAATATTCTAGAGCAAGCACATCAGATGTCCTGAGTATCTGCTGCGCAAAGAGATGATGGGATTATAAACTGTTCACCCATGGGTCCTCTGCAGTGCAGGACACTATGCCATGACGGAAAGGGAGGGAGGGGAATAGACTGGACGAAAGAGAACAGCACTGACTTCATACAGAGATACTGGTAACTTCCCGGTACAGAAAGGAAGGAAAACGTTGTCGATCAATTCTTATTTAATTGCTAAGTCACGTCTGACTCTTGGTGATCCATGGACAGAGGAGCCTGGTGGGCTCCAGTCCATGGGATCCCTCAGCAAGAATCCTGAAGTGGATTGCCATTTCCTTCTCCAGGGGATCTTCTCAACCCAGGGATAGATCCCACATCTTCTGCACTGGCAGGCAGTTTCTTTACCACTGAACTTCCAGGGAAGATCTAACTCATTCCTAAAGTGCCTGGAGAAATCTACCAAGTCCTTCTGGCACCAGACAGGGCTCACGTTACAAGAGCTTTGGCAAAACGGAAACCACTTGGTATGCCAGGTGAGTTTTAGTTTTGTTATGTTCTAACATTTGACTGCTGGTTTCACTAAATGGCCACAATCCCATTCATAATAAGCCAGTAATTATAACAATCTAAGTGTCAGTGTTAAAAAGCAATCAGGAATGCAGTCCACATTTAACGAGGTCATACAAGTTTAATAAGGTCTTAAACTCTTTTTCAAAAGAACACTTCACCTCCAGAAAGAATAAAATGTTGCATTAAAATAAAGAAAGTGTTCTCCTAATTTAGCAAAAGAGCCAGAGGGAAGACCAGGTAGAGAAAGTCCCCCGATTGGTTCATGATGGCTAAAACCTCTGCCTTGGGAAGGCTGGTATGGGGTTGGGGGGGAGAATGTCTCTCATTATTAAATTTTCATTTCCAGTAAAGCAGAGAGTAAAACCTAGGAACTTGGGTCCTAGAAAGTTACTCATTTTCTTGCCAATGATGCAGCACCAAAATCTCCTATCTAAGCAAACACTGGACAAAATCTTATTTTTTTTTTATTTCCTGGGACTTGCCCTCTGCTTGGCACACTATCTGCATCGTTCAAAACAAAGTATTGATGAGGGTGATTTTTTGGTTTGATCCAAATATTTCCTGAATACTTCTGGCGTTTCCTATAATTAGGCTCATTTGTCCACAAATGGCTAGATCGCTTTTTAGGTGTCCTTTCAAAGCAAAAATATCAACAGAAAATTAAAATACACAGTCCTTACGCCTCCTAAGAAGACACGACTCCTAACACCTACTTGCCTAGTTGCTTTTATTTGCTCACATCAACCTTACCTGTCTCCGTCTCCCAGACGGACGGGAACACAGCCTTCTGCTCTGGCTTTTTGAGGCTCAAAACAAGGCTGAAACCCGTGAGCACTTGCCCTGGGCAGGATCAGAGCAAGGCTCACCCTCCCACTCACCTCATCATCTCCTCTGTATTTCTAAGAAATAACNCATCAACCTTACCTGTCTCCGTCTCCCAGACGGACGGGAACACAGCCTTCTGCTCTGGCTTTTTGAGGCTCAAAACAAGGCTGAAACCCGTGAGCACTTGCCCTGGGCAGGATCAGAGCAAGGCTCACCCTCCCACTCACCTCATCATCTCCTCTGTATTTCTAAGAAATAACTTAGTCGCTCAGGTGCGTCTATTCTTTGCGAACCCATGGACTCCTCTGTCTATGGAATTCTCCAGGCAAGAATACTGGAGTGGGCAGCCA
>SJYA01008407.1:0-16515 GCA_006410615.1 Neotragus moschatus
GGGGAACGTCCCCAGGGCAGCACTTCCTGCGTGCAGCCCTGCAAGGTTCAGGCAGATTTAAGCACTCCACTGCGAGGGGACGACTGGAAACTCACACCTAGCCTCTCCTGGACTGTGAGCGAAGCTGCTGCCTGCGCATCAGTAGACAAAGGGTGCCGCTGCTGTTGGGCCATCACATCACAGCCTCCCTGCCTGTGAGCGCCGACAGACTCAGGGTGGGCACCGGAGGTCCCGAGCAGCTGCCCGCCACTGCAGCCGCTGCGTGGCGCACCCGAGGGCCTCAGGGTGAGGAAGCAGGGCCCCAGACAGTGAGGTACAGGTCAAAGGGGGGACTGCAGCCAGCGCAGACTCTTGCATCTCCCACAAATAGAAAAGCACTGTGCCCCTTTATGAGACACTGGTTTCCTTTAATTAACAGCGATCTTTCGATGCTCTGACTACCCAGCCTTCGCTGCACAAACCCCTGTGTAACCTGGCTTCCCGCTCTGTGCCTTTGGGTCAGGCCCTCAGAGCAACCTGAGAGTCCCGTCTTGGACTTGAAGTCCTCAGACAGTCTGCCAAGTAAAACATAACTCTCAGCTTTCTAGGTTGTTCATTTTCAGTCAACAACACCAACTTTTTCTCTTTCTTGATTTTAGTCTGTATCTTTTTGCCATAATGCACTATAAACATGGTGTAGCAGCTTTTCTGAATTCTGAGAGTCCTTCGAGTGAGCCGGTGAAGCCAAGCACAGTCTTCAGGATCCTGAGCAAAGGAGACGTAGGTGGGTCTCAGGAGATTCCACGAATGAGGAAACAAAATGCACTGGCCTAGAGGGACAAAACTGAGGAAGGAATGCCACCGAGATGGAAAGTTTCTGCTCATTAAACGGCGTCATGAAGAAAACGGACAGGCAAGCTCCACTCTGGGGGAGAGTACCTGCAGCACCTTTATCAGACAAAGACTCCTACCCCGAAAACATACAGAATCCTCACACATCAAGAATAAAAGAGACAATCCATTAAAAACAGGCAGACTACTGGGACAGTCCAAAGAGGAATCACCAACATGCCCTGAAAAGATGCTCAGAAAAATGTGAATTAAAACACAATGAGATACCATTTCAGACCAACCTCAGTAGATAAAATCAGAAAGACCGACAGTAGCAAAGGCTGGCAAAGATGAAGAGCAACTGAAACTTCCAAATACTGCTGGCGAGCATGGAAAGAGGTGTAACTACGTGGTGAAACAGTTCGCAGGTTCTTATAAAGCTGAACACACACCTATGCACGCTAAGTCGCTTCAGTCGTGTCCACCTCTGTGTGACCCTATGGACTGCAGCCCACCGAGCTCCTCTGTCCACGGGATGCTCCAGGCAGGAGTACTAGAGTGGGTTGCCATTTCCTTCTCCAGGGGCTCTTCCCAACCCAGGGATCAAACCCGGGTCTCCCAGAATTGCAGGCAGATTCTTTAGCACCTGAGCCAGAGTCATTTAATTTCTAAGTGTTTATCCAAGGGAAACATAAACATATATCCACCAAAAACAAGAATAACAAACGAAAACATTGAAACACTTGCACAAGAATGTTCACGGCGGTCTTGCTCGAAACACTCCAAATCCGGAAATGGCCACTATCCATCCATAACAGAAGAGACGATTTGCGGCACGTCATATAGTGGATACAGCCCGAGAAAAGAAAGAGACTCCTGGTACATGCAAAGCAGTGTGCACGACTGTGAGCACATTAATCTGAATGAAAAAGGGAAGACTCTGAATGAAAAATGAAAAATGGAAAATGAAAAATGAAAAAGGGAAGACTCTGAATGAAAAAGGGAAGAAAAGGGGAGACTCTCAAAGCAAGGGAGCAGAAATCAAAAGTGGTTGCCTCAGGATGACAAGTTGGGTATGACTGTAACGGGACAGGAGGGGGCTCTCAGGTGACAGGAATGTTCAGTTCACTCCAGATATACTGTCTTAGATGGTGGTTACAAGACACGGGTTTGATCCCTGGGTTGGGGAGATTCCCTGGAGGGGGAAATGGCAGACCGCCCCAGTATTCCTGCCTGAGAATCCCATGGACAGAGGAGCCTGGCGGGCTACAGTCCACAGGGTTGCAGAGAGCTGGACACAACTGAGCCTGCAATGTAGACGGGTAGCATACACAGATATCAAAACTCATCAGACTGAACACTTAGGATCTGTGTCTTATGTACAAATTATACTTACGTTTTTTAAGAAAGGAGAAAGATTTATTTACTCTGCCCTAAAAAGGAGATAGTGTTACCAATTTACCTAAATTGGTTAGGAATTAACAACTCTCTTTGATACAAGAGAAAGAGCATTTCAGACACAGAAGTGCTTATAACACAAACTCCTATTTGAGCATAAAAATATCACAAAATTACATTTATATAGAAATCAGTGTCCTTTGAAATTCTGATTAGCCAATTAACTACTAATGGACTATAACCATGGACTTCTTGGCTTCATGACTCGGGAAATATTATTAGCATATTATTTCTTTACCATATTTTAGCAATAAAATACTTCAGAGTAAATATAATAAAGCCTCATTTAAAAATTCTTGTGGACCATATAATATGGAAATTAGCTAGAAGAATTTTATAATGCCTTTTAGGTATTCAAAACAGTATTTATTTATTCAGTCATTAAACTACTGAGTACTAGAAACAGTGCCAGGTACTGTGCTAGGCCCTGGGAATACGAGGATTCTGTCCCCGACATCAGCAGGGTTACTCTATAAAGGAAGCTAGAAAGTGTTCGCTCATTTCACCCACGTTGGAACGCGTTCTCCACGCCAGGTAGCGAGGAGACCACAGGGACACAGGCAGACGCGGCCCCTGCCCTCACAAGGCTCGGGTGCAAGTGTAAGACGACTGCTGGAAGAAGTCTGAGCTTTTTGGGAGGACGTGCTTAGTAGGCCAGGCCCCGAGAAGAAGACTCCTCAGCGGAGGCAGACTCTGATTCCGAGAAGAGATGGAGAATCGCTGGGCACCAGTCATTTTTGGGGTAAAAACGGACAGGACACCGCCCGCCCTCGTCACCCGGAGCCCAGCGGCGGAAGGTGGGGAATGTCTGCAGAGCCCGGTAGAGGCTCCTTTACTGGAAAGCGTCTGTCCCCAGAGCCTGGCTTCCCGCTGGACCCCATGCAGCCATCCAGACAGGGGGCCTTTTGGAAAGGGCCCACCCGCCCAAACTCTAACTCTGGCATCTTTCATTACTGACGCCAGTCAGGTTGTTGCGGCTGTGACATGGGGCAGAGGAGAGCTGGGGGTATCAGCACGGAGGATGCTACTGCTGGTCTGGACCCCAGCTTGGCTTCTTCCGTCTGTATCAAGGCCTCATGCAATCAAATGGAAGAGCTAACTCTGATGATATGAACGTAAGTAAATCAGAAGACCTCCAGTTGTGGAGCTGCGTAAAAAGGGCCACTGGATAAAGAGGCATGTGGCCTGAGGCCCTGCTGCCAGCTCAGGTGTGGATGTCTCATCACCTCTGCAAGAGCAGAAAACCTACACACTTTAAGAAACTGTGCTGTGGCACTTTCAAAACAGAAAGCCTGTGAGTGCTCTGGAATACAGAGGCTGTGAGCTTACTCTTACTCTAAGAGACTTCAAGAGTTAAAACTACGAAGTTCCGTTCCATGAACACTCAACTGGGCATTTCAGAAGTCACAGACTCCTAAATAAATCAAATGGGTCTTTCTGAAGACTGGTCACAATTTAGATGTGCTTATTTTTTATTTATAGAAGTAATTTATGGTTATTTAAGGACAAAATTGGAGCAGGATTTGAGTGTTAATTTGTTGCTCTGAGCTCAAAAGTTGAATGAATAAGGAAATGTCAATTCCCATTTTAAAAAAGAAATGTGCAGCTAAGTAAAATCAGAGCGCTGTGAATGCCATCCACACACGTAATGGAAAATCTATCACGAAAATACCTAGGCACTCGCTTTTAAAGCCTTAATTACAGCAATCCATGGGAAGGCAGAGAAGAGAAATCAGGCTTCTTGATTTCTAGAGATATTCTTATCCGTGAAATCACATGTCATCCTGCATCCTCATCTCGCATGTGGATAAGCAGCACTAACAGAAGTCCACTGCCGTGGACTGCGTCCAGACCTGGCACCGACTAGCTCCCTGCCCTCCTGTCCTGCCTGCCCTGGCCTGTCCTCCGCTCGCGCATCACCGCCGGAGGTTGCCCCATGAAGATACGCCTTCCCTCTGGATCAGCTCCACTACCTGTCTTGCTGCTCAGTGACAGCCCTGATGCATGAACTCTTTAATAGCCTTTAAACAGCTGAGAAAGTAGTTGTAAGGCTATGGCTTAGGGTCCAGCCTGGTAAAAACGTCTTGGGCATTAAACAGCTAAAGGGGGACTTTGCCAAGGGTTTCACAATAGCTACAATAGTTTTTCATCCTAGATAAAGTAACGGCACAATAAACCAGCTTCTAGAGAAGAATGCGGTAGTTATAAGGCCTACATATAGACCTGGGAGTATTCTTTAGCAAGATGATCAAGTTTGTTTCAACTTCCATTCCCTAAACCGGTGACTGCGGGTATCCATGCTCCTTCTGGCTTGGCCACTCACTCACTCACTCATTCAAGTCACCCAATTATTGAGGCATCACAGACCTACAGTGGCTGTGTCTTCTTCATGTGCACAGCTTGACGAGTTGAGAGGCAAGCATGCGCCTGCAAAGCCATCACCGCAATCTGTGACATAAACGTACCCTCACCCTTTAACGTTTCCTCCCACCCTCTCGTGTCCGACTCTGTGTGACCCTATAGACGGCAGCCCACCAGGCTCCCCCATCCCTGGGATTCTCCAGGCAAGAACACTGGAGTGGGTTGCCATTTCCTTCTCCAACGCATGGAAGTGGAGAGTGAAAGGGAAGTTGCTCAGTCGTGTCCGACTCTTTGTGACCCCATGGACCACAGCCTACCAGCCTCCTCTGTCCACGAGATTTTCCAGGCAAGAGTACTAGGGTGGGGTGCCATCGCCTTCTCCGTTATGATGACTAAGCTCATTTATTTCTCTGTGGTAAGAACACTTAAAATAAGACTTACTCTCCTAGCAAATCTTAGGTACCTAACAGTATCGTTGACTATGGCCCTGGACTGCACAGTAGATATCTAGGACTTACTCGTCTCTGCCTCATTCAGTATTAATCTGCTGTTTTGACAGGTGAAAAATGGCACTTCACAGGTCTTTTAATTTGCATTTCTGTGACTAATTATGAGTTTGACCAGCCCTTTGATGTTTATTTGCTGTTTGCAATCCTTTTATTGAGTCCATACTATATTCAAGGCACTATTTTAGGTGCTGAGGATACAACAGACAATAAAACATGCAGAATCTATAGTTCAGTGTGAGAAACAATAAAAACACACAAAAAGTAGAATAAAAAGCTAAAAAAGTTCTTTCAGGTAATAAGAACTGCTATGAAAAACCCCCACAAAAACAAAAATAGTAACAAAGCAAAATAAAGGGAGTCAAGGGGTCTGTTGCTTTAGCCACAGAGGCCACGGAGGGGCTCCCTGAAGAGGCGGGGTCTGAGCAGAGACGGACGGTCAGGCGCAGTGCAGCTTCTCAGGGCAGAGCCCTGGTGCGGCGAGGCCCAGCTCACAGCTCCTGAAGGGGGCCGACCGGGAGCTGGGGGACGGTCAGCGGGCCGGAGCCCAGTGGGCCGGGTGGGGGCGCCAACGGGGCTGCAGATAGGAGCCGGGTTGCAAACGGCCCTGGACCTGAGGCCAGGTGTGCTGGGAAGCCACTAAGGGCTCTGAGCAGAAGAGCTGAAGATCGGACCTGCACCGGGAGGCGAGTTAGGAGGCCGTGGGGGGAGACTGGCCAGGACACACGACTCAGTACCGGCAGGGCAGAGAGAGGAGAGGGACTATTTCAGGATAGAGCGTGAGCAGGCGCGGCTGATGGACCTGACGGGTGACGTCATGGAGAGAGAGGAGCCCAGGGCGTTCTAAGGCTGGATCAGCAGGTCAAGACATTCCCGGTTACTGGGGAACATGGGGGGGGGGGGGCGAGTAACAGGTGTGTGGAGGTGAAACCAAGAGTTCAGCGGAATCAAGCAAGCTTGGAATTCAGGGAAAGAAGTCAGGCTGAAGACACAAATGAAGGGCCCTTCAGGCACAAATGGAACCTACGCCAGGAACGGGGCTGAGGTCCTCTGGGCAGAGAAGAGTAGGGCAGGAGGTGGGATGGCCCGAGTCAGGAGCCTGTATTTCTCTCTGAACTGTGCAAGTTTCCACACATTGATATTATAGTTTGTCAGTCATTTCTTTTACAAATATTTCCCCAACTTTCTGTTTGCTTTTGATTCATTTCTAAAACATTTCTGACATATCTGTTCAGAAACAATTGTGCAATAAAATCCGTAAGTCCTTCCCTTTGTGACTTCTTCCATGACTTTTCAGGATCAAAAGTCAGGTAACCAGAGGTCAGACAGACACTTGGGTTTTATTTCTATGTTTAGTTGTTTGAGTGAACTCCGATTAGTTCAGAATTTGTTTTGGCGTGTGTTAAAGTTATAAGTTGATATCTTTTCAAAAGATGTGTCAAGTTTCCCAACACCATCTTTGAACTTCAACTTGTCTGTAATGTCTTCACACACTATACTTCACTTGGTCACTTTCAGCTTCAGGCTTTGAAACTGCCATGGTGATGATGAGAAAGCTGCCTTCTAGTCTTTACAATGATACTGCATATAGGAATCTCAATGTGCTCACAAGAAAACACCTGAAACAGAACCAACAATTTTGAGAAGAATGCAGGGACAGAAAGCTAAATGGAAGATCAAACATGAAGAGGAAAAGGAAAGGGTACAGTCTATTTCCTTCTTTGAAAAAGAAGAAAAGGAGATGTTGAAAAATGCAAAAAGAAAAAAGAAAAAGGAAAGAATCATGTATACACAACAACAGCTATCAACTTCCTCACACTCGCAAGGATTATCCCAGGTGCCCTCAGGAGGTAAGACAAGGGACCTGCCTGCAGGGGCTTAGCCCTCAGTGTGGAGACTGTGGGGAGAGATGATACGTCTGTATATGGCTTCAGTGAGAAATGAATGCTATGGGAATACGACGTGGAGCAATCAGGTAGAGGGGTCAAGGGAGGTGAAGACAAGACAGAGACCGAGAGAGGCTTGTGTGAACACGCAGATGCACAAAGGGCACAGAAAAAGATGTTCACCATCGCTCATTACTAGAGAAATGCAAATCAAAACTACAGTGAGATATCATCTCACACCAGTCAGAATGGCCATCATCTATCAAAGAGTCTACAAGCCTTACAGGCTGAAGAGGGTGTGGGGCAAAGGGAACCCCCATGCACTGTGGGTGGGAATGCACACTGGTGCAGCCACTATGGAAAACAGCATGGAGGTTCCTCAAAAAACTAAGAACAGAGCTGCCGTTCGGCCCAGTAACCCCACTGCTGGGCGTCAGATAGACACATGCACCCCATGGGCACAGAAGCACGCCTTACAGCAGCTGAGACTCGGACACAACTCAGACGCCCATCAGCAGACGAACGGGTGAAGAAGGTGCGGTCCATGGGCACCGTGGACGCCATCCAGTCATGCCAAGAAGGAAACAGCTGCCGTTTGTGGCAACATGATGGACCTAGAGATTATTGTCCTAAGTGATATCACCTGGATGTGGTCTCTAGACTACGACACCGTGGTGGTGGTGGAGTCGCTCAGTCGTGTCCAACTCTTGTGACCCCGTGGACTGCAGCCCGTCAGGCTCCTCTGTCTGTGGGATTTTCCAGGCAAAGATTACTGGAGTGGGTTGCCACTTCCTTCTCCAGGAAACGTGACATAAATGAAGGTATTTACAAAACTGAACAGACTCACAGACAGAGAGAGCAGATCTGTGTTTGCCAAGGCGGGGCGGGGGCAGGGGGAGGGCCGGACTGTGAGTTTGCGATGAGCACAGGCAAACGCATCTACAGGACGGCAGACAGCAAGGTCCTAGTGTGCAGCACAGGGAGCCATATTCAACGTCCTGCGATGAACCACAGTGGGAAAGAACAGAGGAAGGATGCAGGTCTGCATAACCGAGTCACTCTGCTGGACAAAGAGATGAACGAAACACTGTAAATCAACCACACTCAACACAGCTTTAAAGAGAGAGAGGCTGGTGTGAGATGATGTGCGCGCTGAAGCCACAGAGAGAGACGGAGGTGGGAGGGGAACAAGGAAGGCCCTGGCACACTCCAGTGGGAGGAAGGAGAAAGGAGGAGCAGGGGGAGAGGAGCAGACTACTGAGCCTTTGGGAGTTTCAGTGGGAATGCGGTACACTCTGCTGTAAACCGAGAACTCAGTCCTGTGAAAACTCACCTGGGGGCCAGGGTGGTGCGTAGCAGGTGTGGGGTAGAGCCCAGGGGCCTGAGGGGACTCCAGCTAGGAAGAGTCTGCATGAAGAAAGAAACTTACGCACACTTTAAAGAGCACATCCAGCCTCCATGCTTGACAGGAGAGAAAGGAAACGCAAGTGGCTAGATGGTAAGACTCCTGAGGGCAGGGATTTTTCTCTGGTGTGTCCACTCTCTGCAAGGCAGTCTGGCACTCCAGAAAAATTTGTGAAACTAAATGAACAAAAGTGACTATAGGGAACGAACCTTTTATCTGTGAAAGAAAAATCAGATGGACAAACAGGAAAGAGTTTCAGGCCTTCCCTGGTGGTCCAGCAATTAAGAGTCTGCCTTGCAGTGCAAGAGACGCTGGTTTGATCCCTGGTCTGGGAAGATCCCACATGCCACAGAGCGACTAGGTCCAGGCTCACAAGTACCGAGCCAGCGCTCTGGAGCCTGCGGGGCCACAGCTTCTGATGCCTCCGAGCCCAGAGCCGGTGCTCCGCAGCAAGAGAAGCGACTGCGATGGAAGCCCAAGCACTGCACCTACAGAGCGCCCTACTCACTGTCACCAGAGAGCGCCTGTGCTTGCCACGGAGACCCAGCACGGCAAAACCAGAGCCTCGCGGGAACCGCTCTCATAATCACACAGCCCATCAGAGCAAGGGGCAGGCTTCAGACACGGACACGGGATTCAAAAATACTGCGGGTTTAGATATAGCTGTGTTCTTATAAAAGCCTTCTCATCCCTTGGACTATGGGTTTCAATGTGTCAGAAATTATGGCTTTTTTTTTTCTTTAACTCAAAGTAAGAGAAGAACCTTCATGTAGGTAAACTCCATCCATGTGTACTTAGGTTGCTGAGCTTCCACTGAAGAAAAGCTAGCAACAGTCGAAATGCTTAAGGAAGAAAATCTGGACAACTTGCTGCATTTATCACAACTTACATTTCAGTCTTTCAGAGTAAACTTTGAAATTAAGCTCTAATTTGAGATGGTTCTGGTTTGACAAGTCAACTCTTGAGACATCTGAGTATGGTATTATGAAAGAACAAAACTGTTCATCAACCCTTTATGCAAGTGGGAATTTCTTTTAAAAGTAGGATTTTAATGATTTCTTATTCCTACAGTGACCCTTAAAGTTTCTATGTATGTAATCACAAATGCACACATAAGATGCATTTATAAGCTTATTGTGCAGTTCTAAAGACAGTTGGGAAACCCAATTTTAATTTTGTTACTGAAATAATTTAAACATGTATTATAGAACTGCCTCTTTTCAATCAACAGAAAGGATCTAGAAAGAGATTATACATGTAGGCACAATTTATTTTAGGTTTATTAGTGTTAGAAAAATGAAGTTGCCAAAATTCAATCTGTAACAAGTACTCTGGTAATTATTTAATTTTTATGACCACTGACATCAACATACATCCTTTTCTCACACCTCAAAGAAAAACTCAGATAATTTATTTAACAGAGATTCATTACATGCATTAACCAGTGATATGCTAAAACCTGGAAAATTACTTTCAGCAAATGCATAAAATTTCCTGACAATCTCTGAGAATATCTTAGTGACTGAGAACTTTCATCACAGAAAGAGGACTTACCGGCTTTTGTTCATGAGGTCCGCTCCTCGGGCTTTGTAATAATCCAAATTTGGGTGGAATTGATAAGTCGCTGGTCTTGGATTTCTCTATAGAAAACAATCAAGAAGTAAAAGTGTATAAAATTATATAATTTGTATATTAAGACAAAAAATGATGAAACGATTGCTTCTATACTCTTAAAGAAAAAAATACATATAATAATGATGTTTAATAATTAATCTGCTTGTGTATTTTTTTCATTATCAAAGTTTTGCCCTAGCTTATCTTTGTCTGATTAAACACTAAAATTATTTAATACATTTTACTTTTACCTGTCTCAGGTCACACTGATTTATTCCTTTCATTAGATTTCTTTTCAATAATTTTGATCAGTTTCAATATGCCTTTCCAAAATACAATCAGATAAAATTACAACAAAACTGAGGTATTATGTAAGATATAACACCAGTACAGTCTTATCCTTAGGGCTAGGAAACACAACAGTGGTTAAGAAAGCCACATTTTGAAGAAGAGCAAAAGCCAGGTTTTGACAACCAGGATGCTCACTACGCCCACCAGGTGGCACACTGAGCCTTTCCTCTTCTAAAGTGAGTGCGTTTCTCTGGAATTCGGCAGTTCTTTCCAAGGTAGCAGTTTCTGTCATCTGTGCTTACACACGAGTTGAATAAGTGCCCAGGTAGTGGACATATTATCAGGGCACCACCACAATACGGAAGCAAACTGACCAACGCACATTTTTATAGAAGCTGCAGCACACTGCACTTTCTGGCGTCTAATATTATTTATAAACTTGCAGAAATGTTCTTGAATCATTAGGTTGGGTGTGTCTATTTAAACAGGTTGCTATTATTTAATGTGTCTATAATTTGTAAGTATCAAGTTCCTCGGGTAAATAAAAATTAATCAAATACACTTCTATAAAAACACACTTAAAAAAAATGTAACACGTTAATAGCATAACCTGAATATCATCATCTCCAAAAGGTTAAACTTCATATTTTTCATTAAGAAGTTTTTAAAAACAAGTAAATGTGATCCAGTGTTTACCTAAACATGTAATTCAAATTAATAATTCGGACCTTGAAACAGCACGCCCTGTCCTTTGAGAGAGCCAACTAGACACAGAATGGCTGAATTTTATTTTAATAGAAAATTATCAACATGCTTTCATATCAATCCTTGGAGACATAACCCCAAGGCACAGATATACTTTCATGTAGGCGGGGGACATAATTGCTAAGGTTAAATAGTTTGAAATTCATCAAGCTAACAAGCTGCATCTTAAGGCCGTAATGGACCTTTTCTTTTTCTGCTGAAAAGAGAGTATTTACAAGCTCAACCCTTTCACATCTCTTCCAAGTCAGCCCTAATCATCTGACAAAAATGACAATCCCTTGATTTAGCTCCAGCTACTACTCCACTGGTTTGGTATTCAACACAGTTCTACAATAATCAAATCTGAATTGCCTTGATGAAGATAACTGATGCTTCCATGACTACCATACTATTAAGCCTAACAGTGCAACTTCCCGCTCTCTAGGAATTACATAGGTTTCCTCGTGGTAGCTGATGACAACCTGGACCCAAGCATAACGGGAAAATGAAACAGAGGTCAAAACCACTGGCAGACTGACAGTGCATTCATGATTTATTTTTAAAATTAACTTTCCTAAGAGTATCACTCATGACCAGTTTTGCTCCTTATTCTCAGTACTTGGAAACATTTTGTTTTTGCTACTATAAAAGGCTTTTCTTCTCTGACTTTCAACAAATAAAGGATTCTGTTACTTTTTGCTAGAAAACAATGAAAGAAGGGGAGGCACGGTGCAGTTTCTCGAAATATCTTTATAAAGAAATGACAGCAATTCAAGACATGAAGTGCTGATCTACCAAAGCATTTAAAGCCATTATTAGGAATGATGATCTAACTTGAACATATGAATGAGGCTCAAGTATGGCTTTCACCGAGGTCTATTTAAATTCCTAGGAGACTTACTTACTAGTATCAAATGGAGAGGCGGCTTAAAGTGACACCACACAGGGATAGAAAAAAAAAAGAATGAAAAGATGATGTTGAAAAACAGTATTTGAAATGTAAGAGAATAAAATCAGAGGTTACAGTTGAAAGTTATTCAACAGGATTTTCTATCTGCTGTTACTAAAACATAAGTAGGTGCACACACAGATGTTCCAGACTAGCGCAGTCCCTCAGACGTGTAATGCGGGTCACAAATGCAAGCTTCGTATGTAATGTAAAAGTTTCTAGCAAGCCACATAAAAAAAGAGAAAAAACAGAGTGAAATTACATGTAATAATATTTTGTTCCATTTGACTTATCCAAATGTTGACCCTAAAAACATGTAATCGGTATAAAAATTGAGACTTTTACATGCTTTCTTTTGTATAAAGTGTTTGAAATCCAGCATATATTTTACAGATAGCACATCTGAGTTTGGACCAGCCACACTTGAAGGGCTCAGTGGCCACAAAAAGACTGTAGCCACTGTAATGAACAGAACAGAACCAAATGTGACATGTAAGTAAGGCAGCATGTGGCTACAGAAATCACATATATAGACACATATTTATAAAAGGCACATACTTTTACACCGTAAGATTCAGTACTGACAGTTCTTCAATTCACCTATAATTCTTCTAACACATTACTGACTGAGAGGTTTTGCACAAATACCTGTGGCTGGCGATTTGTTAAGTGAATCCGAAATGTCTCAGGTCGATAATGTTTGGGCAACAAAAGATGTATTAACATGCCTCTGGTCAATAGTGAGTTAATTCAGTTACTTTTGCCTCTTCTGAACATAGTTTTACAAAGTCAAGAAGTTTTAGAGCAGTGTCTTCTCACTCAACTCTGCACCAACATAAGAGGTGAGATGAGATTCCATGAGCAGAAGTCTAACCCCATGCAGTGAAATCATTTTAAAAGTAAGAAGATATTTATCTCTCTTGTTTTAAATAATTTTTTTCCAAGCCGAATTTAACAGAAATATAACAGCTTTTAATTCTTACTTTTTATAGATCTGGAATTTCCTCTAAAATTTAAGAGCCACTAAAATTCTACACACATAAAACTCTTCATGTAAGAAAGACCAGACCCCACGACAGTTGTAGGATCTCATTGTTCAGGACACGTGATGTCGACAACTTTAACCTGGTTAAAGGATTGGGACCATTAGCAATTATTTAAAACTCATTTCACACAGTCAAGATTTTAAGTATTATAAGCTTTTCCAAGCCAATGTGCATTAACAAAACAAAACAACAACAAAAACTACAAAGAAACACCACTTTGGCGGGGAGCCTTTTTCATCAGAAGAAAAGACGGTAATCCTAACTTATACTGGTCTGTGTACAGAGACATAACCAGTGATGTTTCATGACCTGAGAAGTCAACATAACTATACGTGGAAATGCAGAAATCACAAACTGAATTCACCCTGGATTTACTGTGCCTTTCCTAGACCAACCTGGATGGACTTGAAATAAATCTTCCACAAGATTGCAGCTAATTTACTTCCCAGGTACCATCTCCTCCCCTCTGTTAACAAGCTACTGGAGCTTGTCTGAAGGCTTTCTCTTCAGCAGCGTGAAAGTGAAGTCACTCAGTTGTGTCCAACTCGTTGCGACCCTGTGGACTGTAGCCCACCAGGCTCCTCCGTCCATGGGATTCTCCAGGCAAGAATACTGGAGTGGGTTGCCATGTCTTCAGCATCGTACTTTACGGCAACACAGGAAAAAAGCTGAGACTCCCACCCTCGGGACAGATGAGCTAGAACCTGGGGAGGCGGCCTAGAGCCCTGTGGGCCAAAGTACTTAACCAAAGGAAGATAGATAATGGTAGAAACAAAAGTCCTAGAGGGAACTACATAGCAAAGACCAGAGCAGACCAAAGGCGTGTGGTACTTCTGAACTTTCAAAACGCTTTCGTTAATTTGGCATGATTAAGTCCATTTACAAGTAGTGCTTAAATGACAGCGATTAATGTTACGGACAAAACGGATTGAATCCTAACCTCTCCACTGCAGTTAACATCCTTCACTTCTGAGGTCCACGGTATACGACAGTAAGCTGAGCCTTCGTGTCATTTCAGGTGAGACGCGCTCTCCCTTACCGAGTGTGACCTCGGATGGTGGCCCAGCCCCTCTGCTCTACTCTGTGACAGAAGCCCTTCCTTGCCACTCCTACCCGCACAATACTACTTCCAGATTTTACGTTCAAACTCAGTTTTCTACAGCAGTACGTTGCTTAGTTGCTAAGTTGTGTCTGGCTCTTCTATGACCCCGTGGACTGTAGCCCGCCAGGCTCCTCTGTCCATGCGACTTCCAAGGCAAGAATCCTGGAGTGGGTTACCACTTCCTTCTCCAGGTGATCTTCCCGACATCAGGGGTCAAGCCCAGGTTCCTGTTGTGACTGCTGTACTGTAGGTGAATTCTTTACCTCTGAGCCACTGGGGAAGCCCAAAAGCACACCACTGAATAGTAGTGTACGAATACATAAATGCTAACCCACACTAAGTACAGCTAGCCACAGGAAGCACACTTACGCACAAGATGAAATGTGACAATCTTCTGAGCCTGGTGAAATCAAACTCATCCGCAAAGGGCATTACAGATGGAACATTCTAGAGTGACCCTCTAACTCTGGTCCCTCACCTGCAGTTGACAATCTCCTTTTCCACCGTTAATGGGAACTCCAGAAGGAGAAGAGTCCAAGGGACTCATCCCGCTTGAAGGACGCAGTGGCTTTCAAAGGCCTGGCGCTGACAGCACGTGGGACTGAGCAGAGCAGGAGCGGCCCAGGGCCAGGGACCAGGCTCCGGCGAACCACCAGCAGGGGGCGAGGGAGGCTCAAGCTCTGCGTGAAACACGCAGGGGCTGCGGCAGGTCCGGCGCCTGCTGTAGGTGCTCGGCTGCCTAGGGCGGAGACGAGGGGTCGGGGGCCAGGGAGGTTCCAGTCCACTCCACCCATGCCTGCCTGTGGAGGGCTCACAGCCCCAGTGCTGATTTCCTCATCTGCAAAACTGCGGAAAGGGTTAAACCGGGCACCGGACGTAAAGCGCGGCACAGTGGTGGGCACTTCAGAAAAGCTCCAGAAAATGGAAGCTAGAATTCTGATACCCCTGAACGCTGATGAGCAGAATGCTGACCGCACACCTGATGGTCTGATGACTTAAAATCCACGATGGCCAACTGGTAGAGAAAGCAGCGTTCCATTCTTCCGATAACCATCAAGAAACTCAGGGCAGGGCTTACCAAACGTTCTGTTTGTGTTAGAAAAGTAACACATATTTAGGAACACATATTGTACACACTGGGCCTCACAATGTGGAGAAAATATATCTTGCAAATCAGAACAGGAGTGTGTATACACATACTAGTTTTTAAAAACTGTAAACCACATTCTATTAAAGCACAGTTGTTTGCCAGCTAATGAGGTTAAAATAATTAAAGGGATTTCCTACAAAATGTCCAGATTATTATTGGTTACAGTTTTTACATTAAATTAAACTGATAAAGTTCCTGTAGCACTTGTCTAACAGAAAAGGTTGATTTATATTTACAATGTAAATACAACGTCTGTTTGGCATGAAGAAAATGTTTGACAAATGAAGAATTACTTAGTTTTCTTTTCCTTGATATCTTGCTACCAACTCTTAATTTTTAGCATGCCAGATTAGAAAAGGGGAAAAATAAGGCTCAGAAGGAGAAACAGCACTGTAAAAATATGTCGAACGTTTCTCTTTGATGAAAAATGAGACTCTTATTTTAGTGAATATGTTATTGCCTCAATGCTGGGGAAAAGCAACCGTCATTAGAAAAACGAATTGCTCAGCTGTTTATAAGCAAAAAGCTCTGGGGGAATTTCTCAGGACCCCAAAGGCAAAGCATTACAGGGTTATGCAAACATACGTTGCAGGTGTTTTAGGGGAGACAGGTGGGCAAACCTCAGCCCTGGAAGAGGAGTTAGTTTAATACGCTGGAGCTGAAATGAGGTAACCTAAACACATCCAAGTGCACGGGCCGCCATGGCACCAGTGAACTGGCGCTGCAGAGCAAAAACTCTCCCTAAAATAATTTTTTGGTTAGTGCCAAGCAAACAGGATTTTTCCCTTCTTGTAGTTTTATAGAAAACAAACACTGCCAATTACTTTTTCTTTTTTTTTCCAACTAAAGGTATTTTAAACCTGAACAAAGAACAGCCTGAAATAGCGATAATTACCCAAAAAAGATAAGGATGAAGTATTGTTGCCTTTATTTAAACAAATATTCCTAAGGAGACAGTTTGTTGTAATATCCCCTCCTTGGTTCACTAGGCAACATTAGATTTATCATAATTCTCCTAAAGCCTAAGATATTTCTATATTAAAATGCTAATTTTGTCTTTTCTTTTGCCTGTAATTAAAGCTGGGGAGATTTGTGATCTGATATTCACTGATTGCTAGAGGGTCCACAAAGGTCTCAGCATTTCTGCTTCTTACTGCCACATATGGCCCTCTTCATCACAACTAGAGTAACAC
>SJYA01008408.1:0-16525 GCA_006410615.1 Neotragus moschatus
CTTTGGCCACCTCATGCGAAGAGTTGACTCACTGGAAAAGACTCTGATGCTGGGAGGGATTGTGGGCAGAAGGAGAAGGGGCCGACAGAGGATGAGATGGCTGGGTGACATCACTGACTCTATGGACATGAGTTTGGGTGAACTCCAGGAGTTGGTGATGGACAAGGAGGCCTGGCATGCTGCAGTTCATTGGGTCGCAAAGAGTCGGACACGACTGAGTGACTGAACTGAACTGATTAGGTTCTTAACAATTAACTGTAGTACTTTCCCTATAAACAAAACACAGGCTCACCTCTGCACCAGGGAATGAGAGGAGAGCTGGTTTCTTTTGCATCCTCACTTTTAGCTAGGCGGATGCCTCTGAAGTCACCCAAATGTTTTGACCATATCTGTTTGAGAAATAATTTGTTAGAAATAACCTGGTTCATTTTAAAATAATTTTGCTAGGTTGTAGACACTATGTTTCTTCTTGAAAAAAATATATGCATGTAAGATATAATGTGCCTAGACAGCAATTTGGTGATTTTTCATTTTCTTTCCTTTTAACCAAAAATTATTTTATCCCAGCCATAAATGTTAGGAAAAAATAAATAAATAAAAATGTTCTGAGGGAATGAGAGCCAAATGGAAACTTATATATATATTTTACTTTAGCACAGAATAAACCAACTTAAAATTAATTTGAAATTCTAAATATATATATTTACCATGTTCTCTTTATAACCATGATGGTATCAAGCTATGCATTGTTTGATATAAAATATCAAATGTTACCCTCTGTTGCATCATAGAGTAGATAGTTACATGATTTTGTTTTCATTCCTGCTTGCCTCAAACCAGGTAACTTCTGAAGAACTGAATAGCATAATTCAGAATATAATGACCTGGGTTGTGGCTACAGTTACCAGTATATTATACCCAGCCATCACAAAGTATGAAGAAAGGTTGAAAAATAATACATATCCAGTGTCTGATGACTCTGTCCTCTCCTCAGATAGTTCAAGTTTTTGTAGCACATGCAGTGAAGAGTTTACTTATGGAAGCTACACTTCTGCAACAACTAAATCATTTAAGAGAGAGCCCTGTGCATTTGCAGTTGACATATCAGTAAGGAGACCAACTACACCATTAAAGCCATCTGCCCATGTGGAAAAAGCAGCTGTGGGAAAAACATGTCATATTACAGGACAATCTGTAACAAATGAACTAAAACATAATGAAACAAGCATGGTATATACATACCCTGACCTCAGAAGTTGTAAATCTGATAGTCATCTTCTAGCATCACTTGAAACAGGCACCAAAAAATCAAAGGATGCTACCACTGAAACAGATGGTTTAGAGAATCCATTGTTTTCTGATCAAAAAGCAAAAGCCATGAATGAAATGAAGAGTTTAAAGAATGTTTTTGTTAACTTTAAGTGTCACTTAAAAGGAGAAACGGAATTGATTTTGGAAAGCATTTTTCAAGAAATAATGTCTGATTTAACACATGCCATTCCCTCTATTTCTTCTGTTACTGCTGAAGTTTTTGTTGACCAAAGTGAGCCTGTAAGAGGAGATTTGGTTTCCAATGCTGATATCTGCTCAGTGGCTTCAGAAATTGTGGAAAATATGCTTGAGAAGCTACAGTCTGCAGTTGAGAAAAAATGTGTCCAGATATATTCACAGGAAGATTTATCAGTCAACATTCAACCAAGCCTAACACCCAGTGGAGAATCTCTCACTCTATCATACAGAAAACCTTTAATAGCTTCAGTGCCTTCTACTGCAGAACCCATGTGTGATGTTGCAGAGGATATGGTGCATGCCATTTTAGAAAAGCTGATGACTCTTACAGCTCGTAAGCAAAGTGAACTTCCTTATCTTGAAAAGGCAACTAAACTTTCCTATCAGCAACATATGACAGACCCAACATATATGCGCCATATAAATGCCAACAAAAAGAAATATAATCCTGAACTTGATGCAGCTAATTTAATTGTTAAAGAAAAGATACAAAATTTAATGTCAAATATTCTTTCCCAGTCCTCTTTGGTTGGCTATATAGAGGAAGCAATCAGCACTATACTAGGATATGTACAAACTGAACTTAATAATGAGAGACTTATTGCATCTGAAGAAACAGTAATACTCCTTAAGTTGCTTGATGATATCTTTACTCAGCTACATCAGGAACCAGTAAAAGCAGGTAATAAAAAATGTAGACATTCTAGACAGAGAAGTCCTTCTGACACTGAAGTAAAGTACAGACTCACTGGCACTAGATTATCTAATGGCCCTAGGTCTGGAAGACCATTTCCACCTATTAATGTTCCTGGCATGGTCCTTTATTCTGAAGATGATAGTGAAGAAGTAGACAGAATTGTGGAAAATGTGCTTGATTCATCTTTCAAAGATGAAAAAGCAAAATCACAAGAACAAATTCCTGAGCATTGGTTTACAAAAGGAAACACTTGTCTAGAATACCAAAGAAATAGCAAACTACCTCCAAAGCCTGCTTCTCCAAGAAGCAAAGCTACATTTCATAGTTGCAGGGTAAGGACTGAGCTACCATTTTTTAAGGATAGAAAAATTTTGAAGGAAAAACCCTGTTTGAATAAAGACATTTTGTTTTTCAGCCAAGATCAAAAGCATCAAATACAAAAGGCTTCAGAAAACACAGTTAAAAGTATTTTAACAGAAATGCTCAAGGACATATCTTCTGTTCCTCCTGATCACTTAGAAAGGAAAACTGACAAAGTTTCAGTTCTTGTTTCAGAAAAACTTCAAGAACCATCACATCAAGAATGGATGGACCAGCTGTTTTCTGTGTCAGAAATTAGTGCAGTAGCTCAGGAAATAACAGACACTATACTAAACATACTTCAAAAGGCAAGCTGCATTCCCAGTACCGCCAAAAGTTCCATTTCATCATCAGTTCATCCAGCTTCTCTAGAGAGTCCTGACACTCTCCACATGGGCAAAGCAGCACCAAATAAAAAGCCATTAAAAATATGGTTCGACAGTGAAAAGAAAATGAAATATTTATCTTCACTTGATGGAGACCTGGCAAAACCTTCCCTGTTAAAATCTGAAGAGAGTGAACCAAAAGCTGCAGATGAAATTACTGATAAGATCATTAATGCAGTTTTTAAAAAGCTGAAGTTATTTATTTGTCCAAAATTGCAAATGGGCTTCAAACCTTCACTTGCAGAGAAATCTTCTTTACAATCTCAACTTAGTACTTACACAGCTAAAGTGGTACACATCGTTTTGCTTGCTATCCAGAATGAACTAGAACTCAGTGAGAAAAACCTAAATCTTAGGGAAAAAAACTATACCAAATCCCTCACAGGTAAAGGATGTTTTACTGACTCTAAGAAATTAGAATCTCTTGTCTCAAATCTCAATGATGACATCATGGAATCACCATTATTAACTTGTATTTGTGAAATATTATCAAGTGGACATTCAGATCAAAGCAATATTTCACTCTCTTCAGGTAACTCAAAGCCAACAGCTTCACATGGATCTGATAATGTTGATAAAGGGAACATTTTGCCAAGCAGACAGGATAAAACATCTTTTTACAAAATTTTAGCTACTCCATGTGCTCTCCATAGTGTCACTAATGGAAAAGATCTCAAAGAGAATTCCAGATTACAAGTATTAGATAATATTGGGGAAACACTCTATGAAATGTTATGCAAGCTCATAGGGGCCCACCCTCACTGTCAGCCATCTTGTTCTAAGCTAAGCAGAGAGAAGACAAACAAGAATCAGCAAAGAGCCACTGAATTGCAGTCTAATATTCAGCTCATTTCCACAACAATTTTGGAATATATCATTGCAAAATTATGCAGTGTCAACACAGATACTAGTTCAGTAAGTTCTGGATGTAAAGCTATCTCAGAGTCTCTCGATATTGATGACCTATCATTTACTTCAATTATTGAAGAAATGGCCAAATGCACTGACATAATCTCCAGCATAGTTTCCAGGATGGTTGAAGAGGGTGATAAAGAAATGACTAAAAGCATGGAAAAACCTATTGCTCCCAAGTCTTCCAAAACAGGGAGCGCAAAAGAAATGCATTCAAATAAGCTAAAAGCGATAGCTTCAGATATTCTTAATATGGTTTTTGCTAAACTGGAAGGGTTTGCCAATGGAAATTTAGAAACTCTGGATTCTGCTAATGATGAAAGTAAAAAAAGCAGTAAAATGAACGTGGAATGTGAAAGCTTCAGTGTTTTCACAGACACACATGAACAACTATTGCAGTCAGCTTTATACACAAATGCAAAGAAAGTATCAAGTGCTATTTTGAAAGCTATTCAAGCAGAATTAAATTTGAACTCGTTAGATTTGAGGACAAGTGTGAAAACACCACCACCTGAGAAACAAATGCTAGAGAATATAGTCAGTTTAATCGTAGATGCAATATCCTCAAATATGCTTAATGAAACTGCATCTGAAGAGAGAGACAGTGAAACTTATGGATACAGGCCAATCTATGGAAATTTTCTTCCTGGTGGAGCTGAATCAGATTCATTTCTAGAAGATGCTACAAACACAGAGAAAGAATTCATTGGTGAGAGAATACCACCAAGAGAAAAAACTCAATCAGATTCTCTTCAAAAATGGGTTCTAGAAAGAACCTTAAACAAACTTGAAGTAAAGCTCAAAGAACCACAGAAATCACCAATTGTTCCCATTATAAGAAATATTTTGAATGAGATCTTTCAAAATGCTTTGGTCAGTCAATTAAATATGCTTTTCCACTCTCACTCCCTTTTAAGTGACATCCCTCACAATGTTGATGAGCCAGTTGCTCAACCATCTGTTCCATTTACAGATAAAATGATGGTGTCTGAAGCAGATGTAACCGTAGTGACAGATGATGTTGTTACAACTGTATTTGATAAACTTTATACAGCTGCTAAGACAGAGACAATTGCAAGTGAAAATAGCTATAAAACCATCACCTTCTCAGCAAATGTTTCTTTCCATGAAAACACCTATGGAAGAGGAAAACCCTCTATCACTGCACTGAACAAAAATCCATATACTCTTCAGTCCAGATTCAATATTGACAGACAGGCTAAAGGAAACATAGTTGAAGATATTGTGCAGGCAATATTAACAAGTTTAGAAACTTTTGTAACTTCCAAAGTACAGTCTCTTTTTTGTCCCCAAATCAACTTCACAGTTCCAATGGCTTCACCTGTTCAACAGGGTAAGAGTACATTAAGCAAAGCTTTGTCAGCCAAAGATTTGTATTCTGAGGGTCAGTTTTCCTCTTGCTCAGTGGATAATGTTATGTCACAGAACACCAACTCATTTTGTCAGGTCTCTTTGAACAAATTAAATATATATGCAACAGAAGTGGCCAGAAAAATTTTAAAAGGAATAAAAACTGAATTAGATAAAGAGAAGGAAACTCCTTTCTTAACTAATAACATTGTGGTTTCTGAAAGTATTACAAGTCAAATTGTTAACACAGTGTTCGATATTGTATCATCCAAAGGAAAATGTGACAAGAATGGTTCTGACAAAGAGATCAGTTCAGATCAGCAAGAAGGTATTATTGAAAAGCTGTTTAAGAAGATTGAATATCGAAAAGTACTTCGGTTTCAAATACAAGATACCATTGAAAGTGTCTTATGTGATATTTATGAAAAAACACTCAACCAAAATGATCTCTCATTTGCCACACCCACTTTGAAATGTAGCATAGCTGGCAAACATTCCAGAGCAAATTCTGACACTGAGGGTATAAATAAAATTCTTCCAAAGTTTTCAGTTCCTAAATCAGATGTTATTTTGATATCCAATGACATAGTAGATGTTGTACTTCATAATCTCAGTTCTGCTGTCATGCTTAGCATAAATGCAAAGGATCCTACTTCTACTAGATTGCCTCTGACCTTTTATGATATGTTTCCAAAACCACAGTGTCAACAATCTCTTCTTATGGAGTCAGAAAGTAAAAGAGAAACAGAGCATTTTCCATCTTCAAAAATTCTTAAACCAGCTTATGCTAATGATAGGCAGATAACTATAGTAGAGAAAGAAGACCCCAAGAAATCTGTTCCTGACCCATGTGAGGAAAGTGCTAACTTCATTACTCAAAGTATTTTTAATTGGTTAGAATCATTTGCCACAGAAAGAATAGATTCATTTATTATGCTTGCTTTCCAGCCTAAAGAAAAGTCATTTGTGAGACCAGAACTGGAAAACTGTAAGCAAGATGGCATCATCTTTCATGAACCAAGCCAGGTGGAATCAAATGTGAATATTCTGAAAATATCAAATGAAACTATTCTCAGCCAAGAGCTCACAGATTCCACTTTTGCCAGTTACAGAGAAAAACTTGGATCTACAATTCATCTATCACAAGCCAGTCTTAAGGAATATTCTGACATCATTGCCAGTGCCATTTTGAATTTTATTAAAAATGACTTAGACCTTGAAATCCAAAAGATGCATCCATATCCAAACAATGTTTCATTCCAAGAAATTACCATTGTAAGTGAAATTGTCAATGGTATCTTAAAGAGTTTACATAATAAAAGATCTGCAAAGGAAATCAGTTTTTCCTCAAAAGACAATCCTAATTTATTTTCACAATTAACTATATCAAATGAAATATCACTGGGACAAAGAGGTGAGGAAAAAAATACCAAACTGTCTCTGTTTTCAAAGTATCCATTAGAACAAAACCAAATGGCATTGGAAAGGGAAAGCCAAAGAATTGTTTTAGAAGAAATATTTATGAGAAATGAAAAATCAAAACAAAAAGAAAGAACTGCATTATTCAATGCAGTGGAAGAAGTTTTAAATAAAGTGTATCAAAAAATAATAGAAATCATAGGCCATTTGCCTTCCTTTAATGAAAAACCCCACTTTAACTCTAAAACATCAGACATAACACAAAAAAACCTCTGTCAATCACATATCAACAGTGTGGCAAGTGACATAATTGAAAATGTTTTGGGGAAAATGTACTCTGTAATCGTGACATCTTTATATGAAAATAACGAAGGAGAACCAGCTGATAAAAATATTTTACCAAAAAAATCACCATGCATCAGAGAAACTAAAGCAGGAATAGGAAGTAGTGTCACTAGATTTGTGCTGCCACAGGTTTATCCTTATGCAGACAGTCGAAAAATCTCTCTATTGGAAAACACATTTTTACGATATTCACCGTCACAAGTGGGGAAAGATTTAATCCACATGGTTCTCAAAAAGATCACAAATTTTGCCTCATTTTATCTTGAAGAGACTGTGTCCCATGAAAGTTGTTCTGATGAGTTGCAACCTTTAAGACTACACAGTTCTAAAGTAAGCCCTAAGCCAAGTGTTAAAACAAGTTTAAAAGCAAAATCAAAAGTTACTCCTTTGTCTAAATTTAGAACAAAACCACACATAGGACCTAGTCGTGCTAAGGCCAAGAGCAGGACCAAATTAAGTCTTGGAGAGGAGACCCCAAAAGACGTCTGGTCCAAGACTGATATTGGGCTGCCACACATCCTATCAACAGGAGATGCCAAAAAGTTACTGGCAATGAAACTGCCTACTTCAGAACTAAAAATGTATGCCAAGGATATAATAAGTAATATCCTGAAAACAACTGTTAAAGAATTGGAAAAGGTGACACGAGCCAGAGCAATGGTAAGCAATAGAGCTTTACTATCTGATCAAATCATGGCAGCAAATAAAATAGTTAATACAGTTTTGCAAGGATTATATGCAGTCAATAACCACAGTTTGGCTAATCCTATCAAATTCTCACATCTGGATGATCCCAAATTTTCACAGGGAAATATAGATGCAGAGTCTCTCGCCAAACCACAAGCCTGTTTTTACTTGGAAAATGTTTCTTCACAATTAGAACAGATTTTTCCTAAAGAAGGTATATTTAAAAAAATGTTTGACAAATGGCAAGCAGAATCAAATGACGTGGAAAATGAAAAATGTAAACTCTTAATGATAGCTGAAAATGATTTGACTGAAATTTCAATAAAAGCCAAAGAATTAGAATATTCTCTTTCACTTTTAAATCTGCCACATCTTGAGAACTGTGAAAACCGGTTTCATAGTTGTTTTAAGGGAGCTTCTACTAGAGCTGAAGACACCAAAGCACAGATTAATATGTTTGGAAGGGAAATTGTTGAAATGCTGTTTGAAAAATTACAGCTGTGCTTTTTGTCCCAGATGACCACCCCATATGGTAAAGAAACTCCAGCAAATAGGAAAGAACACATTACTGCTAAAAGTAAATATGGTTTTCCAACCAAGGACATCCTCAGCAATGTACCAGTATATAACACTAAAACCAAAGACCAAAGTGCTTTGGGCTCTAGCAACCAAATTGTTCGAGAAATTGTAGAACGGGTTTTAAACATGTTAGAGTCATTTGTGGACGTACAGTTTAAACATATCTCTAAATATGAGTTTTCTGAAATAGTGAAAATGCCTGTAGAAAATCTTTTTCCTGTCCAACAAAGACTATTAAGCAAAAAGATGTTGCCAAAGTTACAACCACTGAAAAATTTTTCTGATGAATCCAAGTCAATTACTATTGTTTCCAAGGAAAATGTACAGAATACCCTTCTACAGGTTCATTCATTCCATTCAGAATTACTTACATATGCTGTTAATATTGCCCACAATATGCTTGGTGTAATTAAGAATAAGCTAGACAAAGAAATAAGCCAAGTGGAACCATCTTCTGTCAGCATATTGCAAGAGAACACTGCAGCAAGTGAGATCATTGGTACACTGATGGACCAGTGTGCTCATTTCAGTGAGTCTCTAATCAAAAACCTTCCCAAGGAAAACTTCTTCCCAGGAGTAGAAAATACTTACATTGTTAACCAGGTTGAATTAGCAACTAATACAAAAATGCCCATGTCAAAGTTAAAGGAAGTAAGTTTTGGGAATAATCTTCCACAAAGCAGTGTTCCAGGTTTGGGTTTTTATTCAGAGGAAAATATGAATAAAAGGTATCAGTCTTCATCAAATTTACCTTCATATTCCAGAGCCTCTGTAGAAGACACAGTTAGAAACTCAGAGCCAATGAGAAGGCCTGATTCAGAAAATAGACCTTCATCTTCTAGAAACAAAGTGCAAGACACGATCCCAAAGGAATCTGACTTGGGCTATTTTGATCAAGCTATGAAAGGAAATAGCTCCCTCCCTGAAGGGAGTGTCTTACAAAAACTGTTAAAGAAAGCAAATGAATCCACAGAAACAGCATTAAAGCAAGTAATGTCATTTATAGAAATGAGAAAAGGTGAAAATCCAAGAGTGTTTCATTACGAGATCTCCAAACCAGTTGTTGAGCCTAACCAAATTCAGACAAGTGTTTCTCCACTCAAAATTTGTTTAGCTGCAGAAAATATTGTCAGTACTGTGCTGTCAAGCTATGGATTTCCAAATCAACCACACATTAATGAAAGCACGGAAACAATGAAACCATTTTTCATATCAAAGCAAGACCCTTTGTCTAAAACATCTGGAGGACAAAAGAATGAGGAGAAAAGTCTGCTTAGAATGTGGGATAAAAGAATCAGCTATATACTTGAAGAAGAAAACAAAAAAGCTGAGATCAGACGGGAAGATTTTTCTTTATTGCAAAAATGGGAAAATAAGAGTTACCTGAAAATAAAGACTCTGAAGGACGTTGAAGTCATTGCTTTTGCTGACCATGAACTGGGTCCAAATGAAATTCATTTGATATCCAGACATGTCACCACATCTGTGGTCACATATTTCAAGAACTTTGAAACTAGAGGTAAGTAAGAGTGGGCTTAATTTAGAAAGAGAATAATCAGATATATGTAAAAGAGCTCCACTTCAAGCTTCATTTACTGTTTTCCTGAAAACAGCCTTAGAGGGAGGGTGTTTAATCACTTCTTAATATAACTGGATACTAAAAAAAAACAAAGTTAAACATTCATATGGTTTGAATCTGAAAAGGTGTATTGCTCACTTTTCCATATCTGCAGATGAGAGAAAATGTGACTATTGAAAAGCAGGAGATTTTGGGTTGAACATGAGGTCTGAGTTCTAAACATTTTTAAAGTTGTCATGCATGACTTCTTTATACCTAAAGTACAGGTAACTGATTGAAAGTTGTGTTTCAACTTTAAGGTGGACAGTTGAAGTCATTGCTATGATTAGTAACAGTTTATAAGATCAGTGGTATTAAACATCTTGTTTTGTTTGTATTCCAGTATTATTATATTCCTTTTAGGTATAATACTTTAAACAAATCCTTGAAAGCATTTTTTTAAAAGAGAGTGAAGATATATTTATCATCTATATATATATTTAGCTTCTCAGATGGCTCAATGGTAAAGAATCTGCCTGCCAATGCAGGAGACGCAGGATACGTGAGTTCGATCCCTAGGTCAGGAAGTTCTCCCAGAGGAGGAAATGGTGTCCCTTTCTTGTATTCTTGCCTGGAAAAATTCCATGGACAGAGGAGCCTGGCAGGCTGCAGTTCACAGGGTCGCAAAAGAGTCAGACACAACTTAGCGACTGAGCATGCATACAATCTGTATGTTTGGTTGAAGTATGTGATAGCCGCTTTATGTCAAACCTGAAAATGGTTGGCAGTTTCATAAAATTCCATCTAATACTATTATAGCCTTGAGCTGGATCATTAATTCCAGTTGCCAGTAATTCATTTCTACTTTACCAAGTTAGATACATCACTTAACCATCATTGAAATAGTAGAACACATATTATCAGTCCTAACTACTTGTGCAATGAGGCTATTTTCTATAATTAAAACTGGTATTATTTCAAGGTGGACAGTAGGGTGTGTCCGCAGTTCCAAGCTTATAAGTATAATTTCTTCAAGCACAGCCTAACTGAACTTAGAGAATAAAGAAAAACAAAGAAAACAGGAGAAGATTCGTAATCCCATCCCATTGGTATTTGACTCTGTGATGGTTGTTTAGTCGCTAGGTCTCTGACTCTGTTGTAACTTCATGGACTGTAGCTCCTCTGTCCATGGAATTTTCCAGGTAAGAATACTGGAGTGGGTTGCCATTTCCTTCTCCAGGGGATCTTCCTGACCCAGGGATCAAACCTGTGTCTACTGTCTTGGCAGGTCAGATTCTTTACCACTAGTCCCTTCTTTCTATCAAGTCTCTTCTCTATTCCCAGACATGTCCAGGGTTTTTCAGTGATGTCACTCATGCTCCTTCCATGTGGAGCTCCCTTTCCTTACTTCTTTCATCTCAAGATATCTAAACCCTTCTAATTGTCAAAGTTCAGCTTAAAGCCCCCACTCTCCACTGGTCTTGCCTGATTCCATAGAGATCACTGTGCACATAGTAAGATATAACACTACACTACACTTGGAAATCATTTCTCTGCCCCGGGAATTCCAGCTCTTTAGAGCACCTTAATCATCTAGGCAAAACAGATACCAGCAGTAGACTTAAGATATTTGCATTCTTCAGGGTTATTTTCTCAACTTTATGGCTAAAATTAAGATTCCACAGGGGGGAAATAAGTATCTGAAGAAAATCTAGTATTTTTCTTGACTAGATTTTTTTTTTTTTTAGTGAGGTGTTCCAAGATCAAATTCACACATAAATAATTATCAAAATACTGAATTTTCCATGTGTCCCTTCATGCACACTAAAATGGTAATGTTTTCTTTTTTAAGTTTCCAGTGAGAAGGTGTCTATTGTTTCCACACTGTCAAGGAAAAAATATGAATCAAAATCGCCTCTAAGAAGCATATATAGGGATTCTTCACTTCATCAATTTTGTGAACATCTCACTGAGTCTGTCATTTGCCATTTAATGTCAAGCATTTCTGGTAGCACCACAGATATTAGAGAAAAAGAGAAAACATCAGAAAGACAAAATGCTGCATTTAACACTATTATTTCAATTGATTCTCAAGTGTTTGAGAGTAGGTCAATTTCTGTTGGAGAACTTGCTCTAAGTATCTCTGAAATCATCACTGAAATCCTTTTAAATAGTAACATCATAGAGACCGACATTGCACAGCAAATGTTTTCGTTAATAAGAAAGTACACTTACTGCCCAGGAGTAGGTGCTGCTGACTTTGATGATCTCTTTCAGGACCTCTTAATAGGTGTGATTCAGGTACTGTCCAAAGAAATAGGGTTAAATCATCACCTTGAAAACAGCGGAAGAAACAGACTATTTCCCATGCTCAGAAGTAATAGTGTGCCCATTTGCAACAGAAGAAATACCGTGCAAAGACAGAAAGGTTCCAGAGACTGGGGATTAGCTACTCACCAAATTGATCATATCATTCAAAAAAATAAATTAAATTATTTAGCACACAAGTTAGATAGTCTGGCTGGTAGCCTAAAAACTCGTGAATCCAAAGAAATAGTCAACAGAGTTTTCAGTATTGTTTTAGATCTATTTTTACCAGATGAACAGCCAGATGAAGCTATGGATTCTGAAATAAAAGCAAGAACATTTTTCTCATCATCATATGAAGGGCAATGTAATAACATACTNAGATATAACACTACACTACACTTGGAAATCATTTCTCTGCCCCGGGAATTCCAGCTCTTTAGAGCACCTTAATCATCTAGGCAAAACAGATACCAGCAGTAGACTTAAGATATTTGCATTCTTCAGGGTTATTTTCTCAACTTTATGGCTAAAATTAAGATTCCACAGGGGGGAAATAAGTATCTGAAGAAAATCTAGTATTTTTCTTGACTAGATTTTTTTTTTTTTTAGTGAGGTGTTCCAAGATCAAATTCACACATAAATAATTATCAAAATACTGAATTTTCCATGTGTCCCTTCATGCACACTAAAATGGTAATGTTTTCTTTTTTAAGTTTCCAGTGAGAAGGTGTCTATTGTTTCCACACTGTCAAGGAAAAAATATGAATCAAAATCGCCTCTAAGAAGCATATATAGGGATTCTTCACTTCATCAATTTTGTGAACATCTCACTGAGTCTGTCATTTGCCATTTAATGTCAAGCATTTCTGGTAGCACCACAGATATTAGAGAAAAAGAGAAAACATCAGAAAGACAAAATGCTGCATTTAACACTATTATTTCAATTGATTCTCAAGTGTTTGAGAGTAGGTCAATTTCTGTTGGAGAACTTGCTCTAAGTATCTCTGAAATCATCACTGAAATCCTTTTAAATAGTAACATCATAGAGACCGACATTGCACAGCAAATGTTTTCGTTAATAAGAAAGTACACTTACTGCCCAGGAGTAGGTGCTGCTGACTTTGATGATCTCTTTCAGGACCTCTTAATAGGTGTGATTCAGGTACTGTCCAAAGAAATAGGGTTAAATCATCACCTTGAAAACAGCGGAAGAAACAGACTATTTCCCATGCTCAGAAGTAATAGTGTGCCCATTTGCAACAGAAGAAATACCGTGCAAAGACAGAAAGGTTCCAGAGACTGGGGATTAGCTACTCACCAAATTGATCATATCATTCAAAAAAATAAATTAAATTATTTAGCACACAAGTTAGATAGTCTGGCTGGTAGCCTAAAAACTCGTGAATCCAAAGAAATAGTCAACAGAGTTTTCAGTATTGTTTTAGATCTATTTTTACCAGATGAACAGCCAGATGAGGCTATGGATTCTGAAATAAAAGCAAGAACATTTTTCTCATCATCATATGAAGGGCAATGTAATAACATACTTGGAAATAACTTAGGGCTCTCCCCTAAATCAGTTTTCCTTCTCAATGTTGTATGTGAGAAACTAATCAGAGCACTTTTAGAAAAATGCACAAACTCTGTCTTTCTTGATAATTGTCCTCTTTCTGAAGAGGTATCAGCAGAAGAATGTCAACTTTTAAAAGTACTTCAAAGTGTAGATGAAGAATTTGATTCCTGTAATGGAGCAATGGACTTTGAACAATTTCAAGGGGATTATATGTCAGACATTTTGGAAAATCTGGCAGAAATGGATCCGGATTTATTGTCCTCAGACTCTATGCTTACTATTATTTCCCACAGCTTGGTTAAATCATTGATGGATAAACTACATCACAGTATACAACTCCCCCAAAGTCCACCTTTTGCAAACAAGCATTTGAAGTATGGAACAAGAGAAATACAGTCTAGTTTTATAAAAGCAAAAAGGCCAGAATTAACAGAATTGGAACAAGGTAGAGGCTCTTTAGGACGCATGAGTCATTATGGCCATGCTTTGACAGGACCCCTGAATAATCCCAGTGTAGTTAGCTCCAAAATACAAGCACCGTTTGGCAAGAAATATTCAGTAAATTTTGCTAATGTGCCACCTCTTAAAAGACAGGGAACAAAGGATATGAATACAATAGCCATCCAAAATAAGCTGTATCTAGGAGATATGAATACAGGTGTTTATTCAGCCACATTTTTAGAGGACATAATTTCAGAACTGTTTTTTAATCTCTCTATTTCACTGTTGGGCAAAAATGAAAACATCATGGCTGCCCAGCTCAATGAGATGAATACATTATTTGTCAACAGTGTAGTGAATGAGTTTAATAAGGCAAGGGTCACTGTTTTACGGAATTCTGAAGAAAGGCTGTGTTTTCCACCAATCCATAAAGAAACTGTTAGTAGGATTGTTGACTCAGTTTATTATGGTGTTTTACAGCAGTATAAATCAAAAGTGACCTGTGGTGGTAATCTGGCATGTGACAGTACTTCAATAGCAGAACAAATAACTAATAGCATATTATTAGAGACTTTGGACTACCAACTCCCATCTTGCTTCAGGGAAAAGCTCTTACACAATTCATATTACCCTCTCAGTGCTGAAATTATATTACAGAAACTTCAAAATAACCTGAGGGAATTTACTTCCAAACCTAGGTCTTTAACAGACTATAGCACCATGTTATCACAATCATTTTTAGAAGATATCATCAGAAGACTTTTATCTCAGCTCATTCCTCCACCCAGTAAAGCTTCCTCTTTGGAAAACAAATATTTCATGAGTTCAGATTTTAATGAAATGTCTACCTGTATAATAAATAAAGTTTTATCAGCCATTTCAAAACACAAAATTTGGCTCACTATATATGATAATCAATATCTGTGTACAGGAAAAAGCCTCCAGAAGATGGTGGATTCTGTTTACAGAAATATTATACAAACTTATGACTCTCTTATTTCAATACAGAAAAGTATACTCAGCCGAAACCCAATTTTGGTTGACCGAATAGCTAGTTTTATTATCCAAGAGATTATTGAATATCACCTTCAGCCATTTTTGTGTGGAGAAGGTTTACCTCGTCCAATGACTCCTTCAGATGCAATATCGAATATGGTTAAACAAGTTCTCAGTGAAGTCATAGAGTCACACAGACCCCAGACACCATCAGCCCCAGGTATTTACTCTGAGACATTTGTAAGGGAAATTGTTGCCAGACTTTTATCAAAAATTTTCAGTCCAAAGCATAACACTGAAATTGAGCTGGAAAACATGACCCAAAAAATTGTAAACTCAGTAAATAACCATTTTGACAAAGCTAAAGTTCACCTTCTATATAATGACAAAGAACAGTCTTACCCCTCTGTGGATACAGATATTGTGGACGAACTGGTCACCTCAGTTTATAGAAATGTTTTAAAACAGTATGGATTAGATCCTAAGTTTAATAAAGAGTCTGAAGACAGCAGTATTTTTGTGGAAAAAATTACCAACTTAGTTGTAGCAGCTATTTCAGACTACCTTCTTCACCCACTGTTTTCTGGAAATTTGTCATCTTCATATTCTCTCTCAACAACTGACAATATTGTTCAAGACATTCTTAGTAACATCAGTGGATCTACCATACCAAGTCAGAGGTTATCTCCATATAACACCTTCCTGCCATACACATTTTTAGAAGACATGATCAGAGTACTATTATCTAGAATTTTTCCCTCTGCACATAGCATTGTTGCAAACAGAGAAATTCCAGAAGATAGATCAAAGACTAATTTCAATGAAATTGCTTCAGATATAATCAGTGATATTAGAAGGAAAATTTCCCAACATGAAATTCGATTCTCAAAAGATGAAGAAGGAACCAAGTTTCTTTATTCAGAAGATGATATCCACCATCTCGTGGACTCAGTATTCAAAAATATTTTAAACTCTGAGTCTCAAGAATTAGTTGAGCCAAGTATCACAAGTAGTAGTGATGTTCTTATTGATAGGATAGCAGGTTTTATCATTAAACATGTCTGTCAACAACATCTTCAGCCATTTGTGGATGGGAATTCATTACCTTCGTCATCATACACGTATTTGGACGATGAGAGAAGGCAGTGGTTTTATGCCAGTGTATATTCCTCAGATTTTTTGGAGGATGTGATTTCTGGGATTTTAAGTAAAATATTCCACAGGGGGTTAGGCATTGTACAAACAAAATCAGTAAGAGATTCAGAAGATGAACTATTTGATAAAGCTGAAAAACTCATACATTTCATAATAGAGGAGTTCTCAAGAGCTAAAGTTAGCATTTTAGAGAATGCAGAGAAAAATTTATGTTTGCCTCCAGTAGA
>SJYA01008409.1:10075-23486 GCA_006410615.1 Neotragus moschatus
CCCCCGGCCCTGGCCGTGTGCTTCCGGCCCTGACCGTGTGTCCCCGGCCCTGACCACGTGCCCCCGGCCCTGGCCGCCCGTGCGCCCCCGGCCCTGACCACGTGCCCCCGGCCCTGACCACGTGCCCCCCCGGCCCTGGCCGTGTCCCCCCGGCCCTGGCCGTGTCCTTACCATGAGGGATTCCCGCTTCCTCACTCTGGCACGCGCCTCCTGATGGTGCCCTCGCTGCCCCCTCCTGGGCTGTGTCTCAGGGCCCAGCACCAAGACCAGCTACCACGACAGCCCACAGGCTGCTCTGTAGACTCTCCCAAGTTGTGCAGTGTGCGACCTGTGCACCGTGCCAGGGACCTCTGCCTGTGATCTGAGGCTGCTGGGCCCGATGTGAGTAAGCACAATTTTAGTCTTCAAGAGCCTTGCCTCTCTGTAACCCCTTCAGCACATGGAAAGCAGAACACTGAAACTCCTTCCCTATATTTCGGTGTCAATATTCCGGCTCCCCCAAGACAGTGGACGCTCCTGGTCAAATCGAGGAACAGGTGCGCAAGAAGCTGCCAGAGGCCCTCGTTCCAGAAACCAGGATTCCCCATCCCCGAGGCTCCTTTCTGGAGGTGGAGCCCGTCCTCTGCATGGCTGGGGGTCCCTGCAGATCTGGCCCTGTGACACTGCCCACCTCCCCTGGTGGGAACGAGGCCTTCCTGGGCTGAGAGTGGCCAGTGCTCACTTGCCCTCCCCTTGGAGGGCGGAACCAGAAGTCCATTTGGGACTTCTGGGCCCAAATGCTGGGCTGTTCGGGCAGTAGACAGAGGAGTGGAAGCTGAGCGGCTCAGACCTAAACACAGCCTAGAGGTCTGGGAGTAGATGGGGGACCAGGAGCCGGGGCAGTGAGCGGTGGGCAGGGAGCCCACCCCCGTGCCCGGGAGGGCACTGGCCCTTGGTCTGGGAGTGCTGGGCTCTGGCCTCCGCGGGCAGGTCAGAGAGGTGCCTTCAAGCTGCCCTGCCCGGATGCACCTTAAATACGGCCTCCCCAGCCCTTCATCAGCCTCCCGAGTGCAAGCTCTGAGAGTGGCCTGAGAGTTGGTGTTTTCAAGGCCTCGCAGGGTCTCCGTCGCCTAAAAGATGTGGAGCCCTGGGGCACACGGCCGTGCATGTGTGTGTGCTGTCACACCCGACTCTGCGACCCCATGGACTGTGGCCCACCAGGCTCCTCTGACCACAGAACTCCCCAGGCAAGAAAACGAGTGGGTGGCCGTTTCCTTCTCCAGGGGCTCCTCCCGACCCAGAGGTAACCCGAGCCTCTTGCCTCCCCTGCGCTGGCAGGTGGGCTCCTCAGCACTGAGCCCCCTGGGGAGGCCTGGCAGAGGCGAGCTTCCACACTCTCACGCCCTCTCATCTCCACGGACAACGAGGCGTGGGTGTGAGGCTCACCTCCTCGTCACGGGTGAAGAGTCTGAGGGTCAGAGTGGGGATGGGTTGACTGGTGAGCAGAGGCGAGATGTGGGCCCGGGGCTTCCAGATCTGGGCCTGTGAGCCTCTCTTTTCAGCGTGGCACCTCCGAGAGACGGTGCCCCACCTCCAGACCACATTCTTCCCACAAGCTGGTGGCTCAGCCAGCTGTTGTGAAAAGTCACCCATCTGTGCATGTCAGAGAAAACGAGGCATGGGGAACGATTTCCCTCCTGATGCAACTGATTCGTATTTACTTTTAAATTCGACTTGACTAACATTTATTTAGTCTGATTAGAAAAGCATTACATGTAATTGAAGAAATTTGGGAATTCTGGCTGGGGATCAAGAAAACTCACAATGAAACCCGCCACTCAGAAAGACCCCAATTTGATGCACCTCCTTCTGTGTTTCTGTGTGTTTGCTTGCATGACTGACTGACTCCGTCACTCTCTGCATTTATTAGCTGGCTTTCCACCGTAAGGCATTCTCTATTCGTTTTCGTTTGTATTCATTGGACTCGTAAATGCTTATTTTACTCAGCTCCTATCTGCTTATTTGGACGCTTGCCTTTTACCCAGTTGGGAGCCACTTCAAGCTACCTCCAGAGCCCCCTCTTTCTTCGAGCACTTCCTTCCTTTCTGGCTAATTTTCACCCTCCCTGGAAAGAGCCATACAGGGTGTCCTGGCTTCTTTCGGGAGGGTGGTAATTAGAAGCCAAGCTGTGGATCCCGAGTGTGCTCAGCACTGTTGGGAAGTCACTGCTCCGAGGCCCTCTCTGCAGACAGGACCAGTTCGTGAGCTTTCCCACGAGGGTGTACAGAGCACAAGCCTGAACCTGCACACTTCGCTGAGGGTTCATAGCTGGTAACTGCTCTCCAGTGCCATACTGCAGGGGTCCTTCTTTGTACTGTAACTTTCCTGAGCTACAGCTTGCACTCCAGAGGGGAGTAACTTGGCTCACACGGTCTCCAATATATTTATTCTTTTTCTCAAGCCTAGACTAGTCAGCAAACAGTCTCATAAATGAAACTGAGGCGGGGAACCTCCTAACTGGAGATCAAGAGTTGTTTTCAGGATGTGTGTGTGAGAACAGAGGCGGAGGAGGAGGGGGAAGAGGGGAGAGGCCGGTCAGGAAGAAGGGAAAGAGGGGAAGGAAGCAAGAGAGAAGAGAATCCACGTCCAGCACAGGGCAGACCTTAAAGCAAGATCTGACGNCAAACAGTCTCATAAATGAAACTGAGGCGGGGAACCTCCTAACTGGAGGTCAACAGTTGTTTTCAGGATGTGTGTGTGAGAACAGAGGCGGACGAGGAGGGGGAAGAGGGGAGAGGCCGGTCAGGAAGAAGGGATAGAGGGGAAGGAAGCAAGAGAGAAGAGAATCCACGTCCAGCACAGGGCAGACCTTAAAGCAAGATCTGACGAGTTCTGGTGAACGCACGTGCCCACGTAGTCCCCCCATCCGTCAAGACACAAGACATTTCCAGCATCCCCAGCATCCTCCTGCGTTCCCTCCGGGGAGCCCTGGCTCTCAGGCAATCACTGTTCGGATCGCTGCCATCCCGGCTTAGTGTCGTCCGTTCTTGAACATGACTCACATGGGAGGGTGCCACGTGCTCCGGGCTTGAAGAATCCACCTGACAAGGCAGGAGCTACAGGAGACGTGGTTTTTAATCCCTGGGTCGGGAAGATCCCCTGGAGGAGGAGATGGCAACCCACTCCAGTTTCTTGCCTGGAGAGCCCCATGCACAGAGGAGCCCGGCGGGCTCCAGTCCTCGGTTCGGGAAGACTCAGCACACACGGGCCGCTCTGTCTCTGGGTCCCCTGGGTTGACAAGATGAGGCCGAGACACACCCAGCTCGTCGCCTGAGCCACTGGCGGATTCACTTCCGCTGCTGAGCACCGTGCCATCGTGTGCGAATATCACTGCTTATCTCTTCTGCTGAAGGACACCTGGAATGTTTCCAGGATTTGTCTGTGATGAGTAAGGCTGCCGTCAACCTTCAAACACACGTCTGTTTGTGGGCGTGTGCTTTCACTTCTCTTGAGTAAGGAGAAATTTCTAGGCGGGAACCGGCTGAATCAGAGGGTAGGTCCATGTTTAAAGATATAAGAAAGTACCAAACTGTCCCCATTTCTCCCTCCCACTAGCAGCATGGAGCTTTCTGGCTGTTCCTGATCTTCAGCAACACTTTGTATTATCAGTCTTTCTCTTTCCAGTCATCCTAGTGGGCGTGAGGTTTTATCTCATATCTTTGTGGTTCATGTTTGATGACCAGTGGTGTCGGGCACCTCTTCCTGTAGCTTATGGTCATTTGCCTTTTGTGTTTGCTAACGTGTCTGTTACAGTGTTTTGCTTGTTTGGTTGTTCTCAGTCTATTTATTAATGATTTGTGGGACTTCTTCATATATTCTGGATACAAGTAAGTCTTCTGACAGATATGTGAATTGCAAATACTTTATCGTAGTGTGTACCTTGCTTGTGCTGGAGTCTTAATTACATATGTTGAAGACCGGAAGTTTTTAGTTTTGCTGAAGTCAAATCTAACATTTTTTTTTTCATTTATCGTTATAATATTTCTGTAGTCACTTTAAGGAAGCTCTGCCTCTCCAAGGTCATAAAACCATTCTAATGTTTTCTGCTGCGAGTTGATACTTTCAGCTCCTAAGTTTACATGCATGTTTAATCCATTTCATAACAGTCTCTGTAAGTAATGCAGCCGAGGGATGGAGGCTCACTTNCGGAAGTTTTTAGTTTTGCTGAAGTCAAATTTAACCTTTTTTTTTTTTTCATTTAGCCTTATAATATTTCTGTGTCACTTTAAGGAAGGTCTGCCTCTCCAAGGTCATAAAACCGTTCTTATGTTTTCTGCTGCAAGTTGATACTTTCAGCTCCTAAATTTACATGCATGTTTAATCCATTTCATAACAGTCTCTGTAAGTAATGCAGCCGAGGGATGGAGGCTCACTTTCCCCCCGTTTATTTATCCAATTGGTTCGACATCATCTGTTGATAATACTTTCCTTTTCACATTGAATTGCTGAGATATGCTATTCAAAAATCAGTACCATGTAAATATGGGCCTATTTCAGGACTTCCAACTTTGTCCCATTGAACAATCCCTTCTGCTTATCCCGAAACACTTCATAGTCACTCACTGCAGCTTTCTTTGGGGTCTTCAGTAGATCAGTCACGTCCAACTCTGTGACCCCATGGATTGTAGCCCACTAGACTCCTGTCAATTTTCCAGGCAAGAATACTGGAGGGGGCTGCCATTTCCTACTCCAGGGGTTGGTTCTTTGTACTTCCAAATAAATTGTAAAATTAACTTGACAATTTATACATAAATTCTTCCGGGATTTTTACTGGGATGGCGTTATATCTGGAGTTCAATCTGGGTAGGATTGACCTCTTAACAACACTGAGCCTTCCAGTCTATGGTTTCATTGTAGCTTCCTCTTTATTTAATTTAGGTTGTCTTTATGTTCCGTCAAAGATTTTTAAAAAATAAAAATAGCACTCTTTCTCAGTTTATGGTGTAGAGGTCTTGTATAACTTTCAGTGAACCCCTAACCTATCTAAATTTTAGTATTATAGATGAAACTTCTACTTAAATGTTATTTTCCTATTGTAAGTTGAAAATAGACATGATAATAAACTATTTTGTGTGTATTGACACAGAATTCTGCATCTTACAAAGTTTACTGGTTAGTTCTAATAATTGTTTCTCAAATTCTTTACAATTTTCTATGTAAAATTTACTGTTTGTGGTTAAATGGCATTGTACTTCTTATCAAACTGTATGGCTTTCTTTCTTTTCTAAGTTGTTCGTGAGATCCTTTTACCTGCTGCACTTGGTAATGTCCCTTTCACGTTTCCTAATTTTCATCACCTGCTTCTCTCCGCTTTCTTTTCTCACGCTGGGAAGGGATTTACCCATTTCACTTTTCTTTTCCAAAGAAAAACCTTCTGACTTTTCTTATTGTCTCCACTGCTTTTAAGATTTCGTTTTCTTCCTGCCTGTATCTTTGTTAATTTCTTCTTTCTGTGGGTTTAAGTTGTTCTCATTTCCCAGCTCTCTAAGGTGGAAATTTTTTCGCAAACTCTTTTTACAAAGGGTCTGAGAAGTTCTTTTGTCCTAACACCGAGTGTGTTTCAGCTGCTCTGAACCGTGACACTGTGGGATTCTCTAAGGGGAGAGGCTGTATAAATATGACCTTCACCCACGTAGTTCTCTTCAAAGGTCAAGCCTCTCCACTTTCCGATCATTTCTGTCTATCCTCAGATGTCTTCATATAGCTGCATTTTATATTTTCTCTAAATTTGTGCTTGTCATCTGTAGGAAGATAAGTCTGAGACAAGTTGCTTCTGATATCTGTCGGTGTATATGTCATTCAACCTGACAGATAAAAACAGAAATATTTTAGTTTTGCATTTCTTTGGCTAAGTGTGGTTGGACACTTTTTCATAACTTTTAGTGCACGGATTTTTGAAACACTACAGGAGGCAGTGACGAGAATCATCCCAAAGAAAAGGAGATGCAAGAAGGCAAAGCGGTTGCCTGGGGAGGCCTTACAAATAGCTGAGAAAAGAAGAGAAGCAAAAGGCAAAGGAGAAAGGGAAAGATATCCTCAGCTGAACGCAAAGTTCCAGAGAATATCAGGGACAGATAAGGAGGCCTTCCTAAGTGAATAGTGCAAAGAAATTGAGGAAAGCAATAGAATGGGAAAGACTAGAGATCTCCCCAAGAAAGTTGGAGATGTCAAGGGACGTTTCATGCAAGAATGGGCACAGTAAAGGACAGAAATGGTAAGGACCTAACAGAAGCAGAAGAGATTAAGAAGAGGTGGCAAGGATACACAGAACGTCTTATACAAAAATGTCTTAATGACCCGGATAATCACGATGGTGTGGTCACTTACCTAGAGCCAGACATCCTCGAGTGTGAAGTCAAGTGGGCCTTAGGAAGAATTATTACTAACAAAGCTGGTGGAAGTGACAGCGTTCCAGCTGAGCTATTTAAAATTCTAAAAGATGGTGCTGTTAAAGTGCTACAGTCAATATGCCAGCAGATTTGGAAAACTTAGCAGTGGCTATAGGACTGGAAAAGATCAGGTTTCATTCCAATCTCAAAGAAGAGCAATGTCAAAGAACGTTCAAAATACTGAATAATTGTGCTCAATACACGTGCTAGCAAAGCTATGCTCAAAATTCTTTAAAAGTTAGGCTCAAAATTCTTCAAGCTAGGCTTCAGCAGTGTGTGAACTGGGAACTTTCAGATGCACAAACTGGGTTTAGAAAAGGAAGAGGAACCAATATCAAATGATCAGTTTGTTGATCAAATTGCCATCATACATTGGATCATAGAGATAGCAAGAGAATTCGAGAAAAACACCTACTTCGGCTTCATTGACTATGCTAAAGACTTTGTGCGGATCACACCAAACTGGAAAATTCTTCAAGAGATGGGAATACCAGGCCACCTTACCTGTCTCCTGAGAAACCTGTATGCAGGTCAAGAAGCGACAGTTAGAACTGGACGTGGAACAATGGACATTTGAACAATGTTCAAAAGTGGGAAGGGAGTACAAGGCTGTATTGTCACCCCGTTTATTTAATTTCTATGCAGGGTGCATCATGCAAAATGCCAGGCTGGATGAATCACAAGCTGGAATCAAGATTGCCGGGAGAAATCAACAACCTCAGACACGCAGATTGTCATTGTTCAGGCCCTAAGTCACTCCGACACTTTGGGACCCCGCGGACTGCAGCACACCAGGCCTCCCTGTCCTGCACCATCCCGGACTTTACTCAAACTCATGTCCATCGAGTTGGTGATGCCATCCAACAGTCTCATTTTCTGTTGCCCCCCTTCTCCTCCTGCCCTCAATCCTTCCCAGGATCAAGGTCTTTTCCAATGAATCTGCTCTTTGATTCAAGTGGCCAAAGTACTGGAGCTTCAACTTCAGCATCAGCCCTTCCAATGAATATTCAGAGTTGATTTCCTTTAGAATTGACTGGTTTGATCTCCTTGCAGTTCAAGGAATTCTTGCGTCTTCTCCAGCACCACAATTTGAAAGCATCAGTTCTTCGGTGCTTAGCCTTCTTTATGGTCGAATTCTCACATCTGTACATGACTACTGGAAAAACCTCAACTTTGACTCTACAGACCTGTCAGGAGCCAGCATGAGGAATCCCACCCATGAAAAGGTCATGTGGCAGACTCGATGGGCAAGGACAATTCACGTCTCAAGGTTTCCCCCTGGTATTTCCTGAGCACGTACCCCTAAAATAAGAATCTGCCTGACACTGTACTTTTTCTATTCTTCTGACACTCTCTGGAAAAAATTAATTCAGGGCTTTAGTCTTCTGCATTTGAAAGGAGTGTTTCAGCTCAACCCCCTCTGATAATGTTCTAACTTGCCTAACAGGTTCCCCTGAACCTTTTACAGCATGTGAATTGCTTATAGCCCCCAACTGCGAGAGGCACAACGCTTAAAGCGTCTTAAAGATACAGAGCCTTTTCTAAAGAGCTAAAAATCATATTGGTGATGGATTTCACTGTTGACTCAATGATTGCTGCCAGACCTCCTTACTCTTTATCTTTTAGGCACCTGGGGGGATGTTAATCAATGTAAATGGGACATGGAAAAAGATATATAGTAGTTTTGATGTTAGCAACGCTAGACTTTTGAGTTAATTGCTTTTCTTTTGTTATAAATCACTGTCCTCCTTTTACTTGTTACAAATTTCTGTATCTTTGCTATGTAAAAATGTAACTTTATTTAGTGTTTTCTGAGAGTGGCACCAGACTTTGGAAAGATTTAACACAAATAAGTCTTCTGGTTAACAAACCCTTATCAGAAAAGAGCCGTAAAATGTTAATTGGCCTTTTGGCTGGAAGATGATGTAAATCACCTAAGACTTGTGTATACAACTAGGTATGCAGAGAGAAAAGCCTGGTTTTGATAAGAATCTGGGCTGCTAACTGCATAATTTTGTATTACCCCTTGATCTCTATGTACAATCAAAAAGGTATATAAGGCCTTTCTGGACAATAGGGGCCGGGGCAAGTTGCTGGACTGGTTTCCCCCGTGTTTCCTCTTTAATCTAACTTCTGGCTGAATTCCCATCTGGGGCGTGGAGGCTCGCCATGTCTACTTATTTGTCCTGGCTTGTAAGATCCGTAAGAGAGAGAGTCCAGGGTGGGGCACTCTCTGATATTCAAATGGACGCCGGTGGCCTAATGTAGATGGTGCAAGTTCCTTGTCTGGAACTTTATTGGCTTTCCATGTAAACCAAGTTATTCAGCCTCTTTTCTCCACTAAATTTTCCTACTATACTATTATTTCCTAATCTAATCTTATATTAATAATAAATAAGTTTTTCCTCGCAGACGCCGTCCTCACTTCGGATTCCCTGGATCCACTGGGGCTGGACCCCAGCACAGACCTTTGTTGGCAAAGTGATATTTCTGCTTCTGAACACACGGTCTAGGTTTATCATTCTAATGGCAGATAGTGAAGAGGGACTAAAGAGCCTCTTGATGAGAATGAAAGTGGAGAGTGAAAAAGCTGGCTTCAAACTCAACATTCAAAAACCGAAGATCATGGCCTCCGGTCCCATCACTTCAGGCAAGTAGATGGAGAAAAAGTGGAAGCAGTGACAGACTTTATGTTTCTTTGGCTCCAGAATCACTGCAGACGCTGACTGCAGCCATGAAATTAAAGTACACTTGCTCCTTGGAAGGAAAGCTATGAGAAACCTGGACAGTGTATTAGAAACAAAGACATCACTTGGCTGACAAAGGTTCATCTAGTCAAAGCTATGGCTTCTCCAGTAGTCATGTTTGGATGTGAGAGTCGAGCCATAAAGAAGGCTGAGGGATGCTGGAGGAGACTCTTAAGAGTCCCTTAGTCAGCAAGGAGATCAAACCAATCGATCCTAAAGAAAATCCACCCTGAATATTCCCTGGAAGGACCGATGCTGAAACTGAAGCTCCAATACGCTGATCACCTGATGGGAAGAGCCAACTCATTGGAAAAGACTCTAATGCTGGAAAAGATTGAAGGCAAAAGGAGACGGGGGCGGCAGAGAATGAGACGGTTAGATAGCGTCACCGACTTAACGGACATGAGTTTGAGCAAATTCCAGGAGGCAGTGAAGGGCAGGGAATCTTGGCCTGCTGCAGCCCATGGGGTCACAAAGAGTCAGACACAACTCAGTGACTGAGCGACAAGTCCTTTATTTGTGAGTCGTCATTTGCCAGTTTTATTTGAGATGATACGGTCTTTGTTGAGGACTTTTAATAGATCTTTCTCTGTGCCTGGTATTTGTTGTGAATATTTTCACAAAGTCATTTGCTTTATAATTTTATTATGTTTTAATACACATAATTATTAAGTAGCTGCTGGTGCTGCCAAGTTGCTTCAGTCGTGTCTGACTCTCTGCGACCCCACAGAAGGCAGCCCACCAGGCTCCTCCGTCCCTGAGGTTCTCCAGACAAGAGCACTGTAGTGAGTCGCCATTTCCTTCTCAATGCATGCATGCATGCTAAGTCGCTTCAGTCGTGTTCGACTCTGTATGACCCCATGGACAGCAGCCAGGCTCCTCTGCCCATGGGATTCTCTAGGGAAGAATACTGGAGTGGGTCGCCACATCCTTCTCCATTAAGTAGCTACATCAGTTCAGTTCAGTGCAGTCGTTCAGTCGTGTCCAACTCTGCAGCCCCATGGACTGTGGCACGCCAGGCCTTCCTGTCCGTCACCAACTCCCGGACTTTACTCAAACTCATGTCCATCGAGTTGGTGATGCCATCCAACCATCTCATCCTCTGTTGTCCCCTTCTCCTCCTGCCTTCAATCTTTCCCAGCATCAGGGTCTTTTCTAATGAGTCAGTTCTTCATGTCAGGTGGCCACGGTATTGGAGTTTCAGCTTCAGCATCAGTCCTTCTAGTGACTATTCAGGACTGATTTCCTTTCGGATGGACTGGTTGGATCTCCTTGAAGTCCAAAGTAGCTACATAGAAAGTGCTTTATGTATTTAAAAGCTTTTGCCATTTACTATTTTTATTGAAATACATTTAAACCTTTTTTGAATGATATTTCAACATTTATGTAGGTAATATTTGCAAGCCTATTAATGAACTGTACACTGCTAAATAATTGTATTATGTTAAATTATTCTTCCTCATGGTCAGCTTGATAGATTGTTGATGAAGCACGCAGCTGAATTTTGTTTGCTAGTATTTCATTTTTTACTTTATGTGACCTTTTATATTTATAGCAGACTTTCCCAAAGAACCCCACCCCAAGAGATACCTCCAGGTAGAAATGGTTCTTTGGCTGGACAAATAAGATTGGGAAACACTGAGATCCTATTATTGCTCTTGTTAAAAGTCACAATGCACATTTGCAAGTTAAATGTTTTGAAAAGTTCTGCATTTAAAAATTATGTTGACCTCGGTAAACCCAACAGTTCTTTCCCTATATGATATAGTGGCATCTTTCTATGTAATTCCTAAGTAATAAAGTTTGAAGAACATATGGCGAGTTATATTTGTCAAAACTACTTAACAAGTCTTCCAAATTTATAAGTTTCTAAAACTGAGTACATAATTTTGGAATTAATCATGCCTTAAATGTTCACAGTATCTCAACAGCAAAACTGCCTAAGTCTGGAGCCCCTTTTGGAATCTTGTCTATTTTTAGCATTTTTTTTCAGGGAAAGCTATTTGTGCGTGTTGCTTAGCTCTTTTGATGTCAACCTTGATAGTTTATCTGTTTTCATTCAGATTTATTAACATACAACAGTGCAAGCAATTTCTTGTCAATTTTAAAAATTGTCTGCTTGCGGGTTCATCGCTCATACGATGTGAAATTTTGTTCAGTTGCTATTTCATGCTCCCTCCTCCTTTGCAGTTGCTAGATCAGCCAGAGTCTGGTCTGTTCTGTGAAATTTTTCAAAGACTTAGCTCTTTGCTTTACTTATATCTTAGGCCTTAATCTGCTCATCAATTCTCATTTTTCTGGTTTTTTAACTTAATAACTTATGTATTATCTTTACTGTTTTAATCTTCCTTGCAACTACTTTAAAAAAGTCATTGACTTGAAAGTTTTGATCTTTTTTTCTTTGTCTGATAATGAAAGCATTTAAAGATGTGACTTCATCTTTGAGGACAGCTTTTGTAGAAACCCATTTGTTGCCGTAATTTCATTATTTTTCTGATATTCTAGAATTTAAGTAATATTTTCTTCTTTCCTTTTCCCTCAGATGTTATGTTTACCGGAGTACTTTTTAATCAGCAGTTGGTAGAGATTTCTAATTTATACCTTTGTTAATAATTTCTAGTTTTAATCCTTCAAAATAAGCTAATGTCATGGTATTAATACAATTTCAACTTTTTGAATATATTGGAAGTATTTATTTTTTATTCACCTAGGAGATGTCCCTTTGGAGCCTTCCAGTGATCATTTGAAGCATCATTTTTAATTACCTGAGTAATCATGACTCCGCTGCCATTGTAGGAAAATGCAATAAAACACAAAGTCACTATATTAACTGGAGAAGGAAATGGCAGCCCACTCCAGTGCTCCTGTTTGGAGAATCCCACAGATGGGGGAGCCTGGTGGGCTGCCGTCTATGGGGTTGCACGGAGTCAGACACGACTGAAGCGGCTTAGCAGCAGCAGCATTATGTTAATATATAGTTTATATATATACATATAAACACAAAATACGTCTGACCTCCATCCTCAGTTCTAGTCTCCAAGAAAAAAATCACTAGTACAACTGGTGTGCTTTATTTATTCTACATTTCTGTGTGTTTGCGTAGAAATATTGGGTTGGCCAAATAGTTTGTTCAGCTGTCCACACCATCATGTGGAAAAGCTTGAACGAACTTACAGCTGACCCAACACATAGTCTATAGAGAACGCACTCCGGCCTCTGCAGGCCTAGCAGCCGCCCGCATTGCCCTGTGGACTGGCTCCTCACAGTGTGCTTTGCGCACATGCCTCAGGCCAGCCCACTTAAGTCCGCTCTATCTATTCCAGCTTCTATCACAGTATTAACAGGCAGTGATCTGCTTACACCTTCTCCTCATCAGTGCACCTTCAGGCTGTGCCCACTCTCCCTCTGCTGTAGAAAAAACCACAGCGAGGATCTTCACACGTGCGTCCGTGTGGTCACGTGCTAGGCTTCCCCGGTAAACCTCTCTGCAGCACGCCAGTCACGCGGAAAAGGACGGAGTCATACATGCCGACCCAGCTCCAGATAAAGGCGCGGTGGTGCCCTCACGCCCAGAACCTCTCTGTGCCCCTCCACTTCATCCCGCCCCAGCCAAGCCTGCCTGGCTGCCAGCTTGACTTCTAACAGCAGGTATTGGACTCCTCAGCCTGTTTCACACTGTACATACTGGGCTCATTCAAAACGTACCGGTCCCAGTCTGACTCCTTTCATGCCCTGCTTTGCTTGAAAGATCCACACGTGTTTCTGTGTCCACGGAGTTTGTGAATCTCACTGATACACAGCCCAGCAATTGTGTATCAGAACTGTGGTGTTGGAGAAGACTCTTGAGAGTCCCTTGGACTGCAAGGAGATACGACCAGTCCATCCGAAATGAAATCGGTCCTGAATAGTCACTGGAAGGACTGATGCTGAGATGCTGGGAAAGATTGGGGGCAGGAGGAGAAGGGGATGACAGAGGATGAGATGGTTGGATGGCTTCACTGACTCGACGGACGCGAGTTTGAGTAAACTCTGGGAGCTGGCGATGGACAGGGAGGCCTGGAGTGCTGCAGTCCATAGGTTTGCTAAGAGTCAGACGTGACTGAGCAACTGAACTGAACTGACTGACTGACTGATCGGGTGAACACTTCACACGTTACCCCTTCCACTCCCCTGGGGCTATTACAAACGGTGCTGCTATAGTCCTTCTTTTCTTATGTTTTGGCCATGCCGTGCAGC
>SJYA01008410.1:0-15157 GCA_006410615.1 Neotragus moschatus
GATGGGTGGATGGGTGGGTGGATGGATGGATGGGTGGATGGGTGGATGGGTGGATGGATGGATGGGTGGATGGATGGATGGGTGGATAGGTGGATGGGTAGATGGGTGGATGGATGGATGGATGGATGAATGGATGGGTGGATGGATGAATGGGTGGATAGATGGGTGGATGGGTGGATGGATGGGTAGATGAGTAGATGGGTAGATGGGTGGATGGATGGGTGGGTGGATGGATGGCTGGATGGGTGGGTGGGTGGATGGATGGGTGGGTGAGTGGATGGATGGATGGGTGAATGCACACACAAATGATTANGATGGGTGGATGGATGGGTAGATGAGTAGATGGGTAGATGGGTGGATGGATGGGTGGGTGGATGGATGGATGGATGGATGGATGGGTGGGTGGGTGGATGGATGGGTGGGTGAGTGGATGGATGGGTGGGTGAGTGGATGGATGGGTGGGTGAGTGGATGGATGGATGGGTGAATGCACACACAAATGATTATCATATATTATTATTAGTATAGTATCATACTATACTGCTAAGTCACTTCAGTCGTGTCTGACTCTGTGCGACCCCATAGACGGCAGCCCACCAGGCTCCCCCATCCCTGGGATTCTCCAGGCAAGAACACTGGAGTGGGTTGCCATTTCCTTCTCCAATGCATGAAGGTGAAAAGTCAAAGTGAAGTCACTCAGTCATGTCCAACTCCTAGCAACCCCATGGGCTGCAGCCCACCAGGCTCCTCCGCCCATGGGATTTTCCAGGCAAGAGCACTGGAGTGGGGAGCCATTGCCTTCTCCATCATACTATACTAGTGGTTATCACATCCATATGACAGATGGACAGAGGGGACTGGCAGGCCTCACTCCATGGGGTCACAAAAGAGTCAGACACAGCCAAGTGACTGAGCAAGCACATATGCAGAAGGCTCATTTTATCTCCATCTGCAAAATGGACAGAATGCCCTATTGTGGGTAAACACACACACACACATATATTTTAAAAATACTTTTTAGAGTAGTTTCACGTTCACAGAAAAACTGAGCAGCAAGTATAGGGATTTCCCACATATACCATGTCCTGACTCATGCCTCCCTGACAACCAGCGTCCACCACCACTGTTTTTGCTATAAGTGATGAACCTCCTCACTATCATGCAAAGTCCATAGTTTACAATAGGTTCACCCTTCAGTTCAGTTCAGTCGCTCAGTTGTGTCCGACTCTTTTCGACCCCATGGACCGCAGCATGCCAGGCCTCCCTGTCCATCACCAACTCCCAGAGTTTACTCAAACTCATGTCTGTTGAGTCGGTGATGCCATCCAACCATCTCATCCTCTGTCGTCCCCTTCTCCTCCCGCCTTCAATCTTCCCCAGCATCGGGGTCTTTTCAAATGAGTCGGCTCTTTGCACCAGATGGCCAAAGGATTGGAGTTTCAGCCTCAGCATCAGTCCTTCCAGTGAATATTCAGGACTGATCTCCTTTAGGATGGACTGGTTGGATCACCAAGGTTCACCCTTGGTGTACCTTCTGTGACCTTGGGACAAACGCATGACGATATGTACCCATCTCCTCTCATCCCACAGAGCGCTGGCACTGCCCCACCCAGACACCATGAACTTCACCCCCAGGCCCTGGCAACCGCTGGTCTTTTTATTCTCCTTGTGCACCAGCCTATTCTAGAATGTCATAGTAGGAATAACTCAGCACACAGACTTATCAGTTGGTCTTCTTTCACCCAGTAATAAGCACACTAAGATTCTTTCATGTCTTTTAGTGGTTTCACAGCTCATTTGTTTTTAGCACTGAAAAATATTCCACTGTATGGATGGGCCACAGTTTATCTACCCCCTACTGAAGGAAAGCCGTGACAAACCAAGACAACATATTAAAAACCTGAGACATCACTTTGCCGACAAGGGTCCATCTAGTCAAAACTATGCTTTCCCCAGGAGTCATGCAGGGATGTGAGAGTTCGAGCATAAAGATGGCTGAGCGCCGAAGAGCTGATCCTTTCAAAATGCAGTCCTGCAGAAGAGTCTTGAGAGTCCCCTGGACTGCGAGGAGATCAAATGAGTCAATCCTCCACGAAAGCAACTCTGAATATTCACTGGAAGGACTGATGTTGAAGCCGAAGCTCCAATACTTTGGCCACCTAATGCAAAGAGCAAATTCATTGGGAAAGACCCTGATACTGGGAAAGATTGAAGGCAAGAGGAGAAGACAGTTGGATGGCACCACCAACTCAATGGACATGAGTTTGAGCAAACTTCGGGAGACAGCGAAGGACAGGTGTGCTGCAGCCCATGGGGTCATAAAGACTCAGATACGACTTAGTGACTGGACAACAACCACCGAAGGCCATCAGTACTGCTTCCAAATTAAGGCAATTGTGAATAAAGCTGTGAGAAGCATTCAGGTGCAGGTTTTGTGTGGGAATAAAGCAGAGGCCCGAGCCATAAAATCAAAGGCGATAAGTACACACATACACACGTGCACACAAACAGGAAAAAAGCAAATAAAAAAAGACGCATAATGCTTGGCCTTGCCGTGTGAAACTGCACACTACACATCAGTCACATACTTCCCACTTGAGTAATCAGGTGATCACTCAGTGTATGTTTCTCTTTTCTTTGGAAAGCAAAGAAAGCAAGTCAAATTAATAAGATTCCCCTTTAGTGGGGTATGCATTTGAACTGGTATTATAGTATGCAACAAACTGGAACATTGTGCAAAACATCTGATTGATGACTTGCTTTGAAACACCTAGCATTACTAAAGGCTGAATACAAACCACGTTAGAGTACATTAATATGAAAATTGCCCACAATAAAATTACAGCATTCTGTGGCTGCAAGGTTACTTGATAACTCAGCATGTTGCCATTTTAGAGGACTATCACATTAATTTTCAAAGCCAGAAAGCAGAGGTCAATTTTACTTCCCTTAGATTAGAAGAAACTTAGCTTCTCTCATCTGAAGAACTTTAAAGTATCTTGTCTCATGAACAGAAGACAGCAACAGGTGAGATAACCTAAAAGGTGTGAACAAATGTCCCAACAGACACGGAGCCAAAAATAAAAGTTATTTTTGCACGCTCATGACTTTCCCTTGACCTCCCTGGAAGAGCTGCAAAACCCAATCTTTCATGTATTATCCAAATGTATGTAAAACAAGGAGCTCCCACAGCTTTTGAGCATCTCGCATGAAATTTCATTAGTAATAAGAGCGAAAACAGCATATTATGGTTTTGATATAACAGCATGTCTCTGAAATTAACCATGTACAACTTAAAATGGAACATTAAATAATCATGTCTCTAAGGCAGTGCAAATTTAGAATTTAATGAAGAAAGCTAATATAAAATTAGATTGAATACATCATTCCATATGGTGTCCTTTTAAGTAAATTGAAAATCTTTTTATTCTTTATGTTACTCATTTTTCCCACTCTCTCAGTCATCAAGAATGAAAGTTCCGATTTTACTATTTTTGGCATCATGTGAAGGGTTTGAATGTTATTTGCTGGCACTAAAACTTCTTCAGAAGACAACAAAATTAGGGAAAAAAAAATGTATGAAAGTAAAGATTTCCAGAACAAATATTTCATGACGGAAAAAAAAGAAAAACATTATTCCATATTCTGTTACTATTTCTAAACTTTCAACTCAGTGACTATAGAATTACATAATTTGGAAACCAACATTTTCCTACCCCTTCACATCACAGAACCACTGAATGTCTTTTAATTAATTTTTAAAGTGAAATGCCTTTTTTCCAGAAAACAAATAAATACAAAAATAAAATAAACAGTCCTCATTATTTGAAAAGAATTTTTATGGCAGAGTATCTTATTTTCTAGCTTTCTGGGATTCTTTCTCCCTTGAGTCCCTTGGGAGTTTAAAAAGCTGTTTTAAATCCATGAATGGGAACATCTTTTGAAACACAGTATGTGTCTATTTCTTGAGGGGATCTGGGACAAGACAGGGAGGCGGCTACGTCTCCAGGGCACCAAGGAGATGGATTTCTGTGTCTTGGGTCTGAACCTGTGTCCCACTGAGGAGGGCTGATGGGCAAGAGTGACCCATTAACCCGTCACACAAGATGGGAAAAGCGGATGCTTGTTCACACAGAGGCCTGAGGACCCAGGCAGACGGAGCACGTGGAGGATGGTGCTCAGCAGGTGAAACCACCGCCCCCTTCTCCAGCCCCACCGCCTTCTATTCTGTCACTGATTTTCTCCTCAGTAGAATATGTCGGCCAAATGCCCTTACCTAAAGAGGAGAGTGAAAAAGCTGGCTTAAAGCTCAACATTCAGAAAACTAAGATCATGGCATCCAGTCCCATCACTTCATAGTAAATAGATGGGGAAACAGTGGCAGACTTTTTTGGGGGAGGCCTCCAAAATCACTGCAGATGGTGACTGCTGCCATGAAATTAAAAGACACTTGCTCCTTGGAAGGAAAGTTATGACCAACCACGACTGAGCGACTTCACTTTCACTTTCACTAGACAGAATATTACAAAGCAGAGACATCACTTTGCTGACAAAGGTCTGTCTAGTCAAGGCTATGGTTTTTCCAGTGGTCCTGTATAAATGTGAGAGTTGGGACTATAAAGAAGGCTGAGCACTGAAGAACTGATGCTTTTGAACTGTGGTGTCGGAGGAGAAGCTTGAGAGTCCCTTGGACAGCAAGGAGTTCCAACCAGTTCATCCTAAAGGAGATCAGTCCTGGGTGTTCATTGGAAGGACTAATGCTGAAGCTGAAGCTGAAACTCTAATACTTTGGCCACCTGATGCAAAAAGAAAGTGAAGTTGCTCAGTCATGTTTCACTCTTTGCGACCCCATGGACCATAGCCTACCAGGGTCCTCTGTCCCTGGGATTTTTCCAGGCAATAGTACTGGACTGGATTGCCATTTCCTTCTCCAGGGGATCTTCCTGACGCAGGGGTTGAACCCGGGTCTCCGGCATTGTAGACAGACACTTTACCATCTGAGCCACCTGATGCAAAGAGCTGACTAATTGGAAGAGACCCTGATGCTGGGAAAGATTGAAAGCAGGAGGAGAAGGGGGCAACAGAGGATGAGCTGGTTGGATGGCATCACCGACTCAATGGACCTGAGTTTGAGTAAACTCTGGGAGTTGGTGATGGACAGGGAAGGCCTGGCGTGCTGCAGTCCAGGGGGTCACAAATAGTCAGACACGACTGAGCAACTAAACTGAACTGAATGTATAGGGGAAACTCCATCTGCGTTGCCCAAGATCCAGGGGGAAAAAAAACCCTTCAAGCTCGATCACTAGGGATCTGAGAGACCGGCCTGAAAGCTGCCCTCAAGGCTTTGAAGATGAAAGACTGTAACCGATGAGAGCGCCAGAAAAGGCTTTAGTAAAATGCTGGTGGAAGCCCACGTTCAGAGAAGGGACATCTAGTGCTCAGGGCACATTTGGGTTTCTATGGCAACTGGCCTCCATCACATCACACGGTGGATATCATTTTCATTACATAAAAACACCATTTATTTATTGTATCATTAACTAGGTCATTTCTCCCAACACAGGCAAAGCCAAGCTAATTGCGGCATTAAAGACAGTACCAGCTCCTGAAAGAGGAAATCTCAGGGTCCTAGCAAGAGCTCCTTCCTACAATGCTGCATTCCCAGAAGACTCAATAATGTCCAACTGTGCCCAGCCACCTGAGAGTCCAGGGCACCGGCCTTGCCTTGGTTAGCATCCGTGCCAAGTCAACATCATGCCACGCGCCAGGAGGCCTTTGAACAACCAAAAAGTTCCTTCAAAAAGACGCTTTCCACCGAAACAAAGGGAGACAATCCGAAAAGGATAACTACATTTCCCGGTCATTTTAAAATCCAGCCATCTGACCTTCCCACAAAACTGCACACTGATTTCTTTACAGCAAAGGAGAATATTTTCAGATAACGAAAAATAAATAGGGCTTCCCTGGTGGCTCAGCTGGTAAAGAATCTCTTTGCTGTGCGGGAGACCTAGGTTCAATCCCTGAATCGGGAAGACCCTCCTGGAGAAGGGAATGGCAACCCACTCCAGTGTTTTGCCTGGGAAATCCCATGGACAGAGGAGCTTGATGGGCTACAGTCCATGGGGTCACAAAAGAGTTGGGCATGAGTGAACAGTGAACACTTCAAGAATAAATATTCCCTCTGGAATCATCCAGAAGAGTCTCCTGACTTTATCCTCATTGATTTCTTATTATTAGTGTGTGTAATTAATTTCTGAACCTGCCTTATCGGACTATGCTATATGTTACTGACATGTACCTGACGCAGGCTTTTTAGCTATCACAACTGTGAAAGTCATCCTCTTTTGAGGCAAGCTGGGAACTACAGAAGAGCTACAGCTACTTTGGCATTCAGAAGGAACGAAACATTGCCACTGGCCGCAACATCGATGCGCCTAGGCATGACTGTACTAAGCAAAGGAAGTCAGGAAGAGAATGACAAACACCATATGATGTAACTGTAAGTGGAGTCTAAAATGCAGTACCAATCAACGTACCTCCGAAACAAAACCAGGCACACTGATACAGAGAACGGACTTAACGGTGGCCAAGGTGGAGATGAAACATGGGAAGGAATGGGAGTTTGGGGTTAGCAGAGGCTAACTGGTATATAAGGATAAAGATAAACAAGAAAGTCCTATTGTCCAGCGCAAGGAAGCAGATTCAGTGTGCTGTGCTGAGCCATGATGGAAAAGACGATGGAAAAGAATTCCCAGATTCATTACCGAGTCACCCTGCCGTACACTAAAAATCAGCACAGCCTTGTAAATCCACTGCACGTCAATAAAATTTAAAAAAATAATAAAACCTAATTGGGCGTTGAGACACACAGGTCAATGAAGAAAGTGATTTTATTTGATATTACCTTGATAAAAGGCAAAGCTACAAAATATTTCAGTTTGACGTTCTTGACAATTTCAAGTTCCAGGACTCGTTCCCTCATTCATAGAAAACAGGAAATAATAATATCTACTTCATCTGAGGTATTCTATCATGAAAGTATTTCAACAGCGTCTGGGACCTATTTTTTCCAACGCCTCTCCGTTACCTTCCGTCACAGGACTCAGGAGTTGGTTTCTGACACGGATTAAAAAAAAAACAAAACAGAAAAGGTTTCAACACTGTCTAGCGTCACAATAACACTTTTGGAATACAGGTGTAGGCTCTCAAGGGACCACTGGGAAGGCAAACACTCAGCTGTGTGTGTCAATTCTCACATGACTTTCTTTTCCCCTAGTCATCACACAGCTAGAGGACATTCCGGAACCCTTGCCTGTAGACCCCAGACTGATTAGCGCTTGGTATTTGTGGCATCCGAAGGGTAGGTTTGGAGAGGGTAAATCTTCCTACTGCTTCTAATTCTTACTCCCCTGAGAGAGATTAGGAATGGGGTGGGTTAAGGACCTATCCATGTTAGGAATGCCTTTCCTTCCTGGAAGAGGCTTTCCATGTTTTGAAATGGGTATGTGTGCCAGGCAAGAGTGAGAGAGAGCACACACAGTCCAGTCTCACAGGTACACTTCCTCTGCCAGGAAATTAGGACCCAGATCCTGGCAGGCACCTGCCTTCTAAAGGTGGGAGTCAGCTACTGGCAGGGTCCTAGATCCAGGAAGGATAGTCAACCTCAGAGCTTGTTGACCCATTGCCACGACCTTCATGGGAAGACAGCTTCTAATCCCTTGATTCAGTCAGAATTCTTCTAACTCTGACAAGTCATGTCTGGCTGTGAGAGTTGGACTATAAAGAAAGCTGAGCACCAAAAAATGGATGCTTTGGAACCGTGGTGTTGGAGAAGACTCTTGAGAGTCCCTTGGACTGCAAGGAGATCCAACCAGTCCATCCTAAAAGAGATCAGTCCTGGGTGTTCATTGGAAGGACTGATGCTGAAGCTGAAACTCCAATACTTTGACCACTTGACCAGCTGACTCCTTTGAAAAGACTCTGATGCTGGGAAGGATTGAAGGCAGGAGGAGAAGGGGACGACAGAGGAAGAGACGGTTGGATGGCATCACCGACTCGATGGACATGAGTTTGAGCAAGCTCAGGGAATTCGTGATGGACAGGGAGGCCTGGCGTGCTGCAGTCCATGGGGTTGCAGAGTCAGACATGACTGAGTGACTGAACTGAACTGAACATTGAGAAGAACAGTTTTCTCTCTTCTCCAACAGAGCCATGATACAGCAAGCATGCCTGCACTTCCAGCAAGAAGACACCTCTCAGGGAACTTCACAGCACACCTTTCTCTTTCTGTATGACTCTGCTTCGTTCAATGCATCAAAATCCCAATGGCATTTTGCATGGAACTGGACCAAATAATTTAAAACTTTGCATGGAAATACAAAAGACCCCGAAGAGCCAAAATAATCTTGAGAAAGGAGAATGGAGCTGGAGCAATCAAGGTCCCTGACTTCAGAATATACTTCAAAGCTGTAGTAATCAAAATAGTTTTGTACTGACACAAAACAGACACAGAGATCAAGGAAACAGAATAGAGGGCCCAGAAAGAAACCCACACATCTATCCAATTACTCTACAACAGAAAAGGCAAGAGTATAATATGGAGAAAAGATAATCTCTTCATTAAGCGGTGCTGGGAAAACAGGACAGCTACATGTAAAGAAATGAAATTGGACCATTCTCTAACACCACACGTAAGTAAACTAAAAATGTATTAAAGACCTAAATATAAGACCAGACACTATTAAATTCTTACAGGCAGGACACTCGTTGATGTATTAAAGACCTAAATGTAAGACCAGACACTATTAAATTCTTACAGGCAGGACACTCGTTGACATGAATCACAACAGTGTCTTTTGGGAAATAACCCACAGAATGGAAGAAAATATTTACAAATGACGTAACCGAAAAGAGATTAAACCCTAAAATAGACAAACAGCCCATACAGCTCAAAACGGCCCAATCCAAAAAAATGGGCAGAAGACCTAATTCAACATTTCTCCAAAGAAGACACAGAAATGACAAAAAGGCAAATGAAAAGATGTTCAACGCTGCTACTTATGAGAGAAATGCAAATCAGAACTACAAAAAATAAATGCTGGAGAGGGTAAGGAGAAACAGAACCCTCTCACACTCTTGGCAGGAGTGTGAACGGGTGCAGTCTCTACGCAGAGCGGCACAGAGAATCCCGGAAGAAGCTCGAACCGGGGCTGCCATATGCTCCCCCAGCCCCACTCCTGGGCATGTATCCAGAGAGAACCGTAACTCCAAAAGATACATGCACCCAATTGTCACTGCAGGGCTGTTCACAAGAGCCAAGACAGGGAAACAAGCTAAGCGTCCGGCAGCAGATGAATGGATAATGATGCGGGGCGTAAATACGATGGAATGTTCAGTTCAGTTCAGTTCAGTCGCTCAGTCGCGTCCAACTCTTTGTGACCTCGTGGACTGCAGAACGCCAGGCCTCCCTGTCCATCACCAACTCCCGGAGTTCACCCAGACTCACGTCCTCAGTCATAAAGAAAAGAAAGAAAGAATGCCATTTGCAACAACATGCACGGACCTACAGATTATAATGCGAACTGAAGTCAGAGATAAATATCATCTATCCCTCGTATGTGGGATCTAAAAAAAGAGTTGATATAAATGAGCTTACTTACCAAACAGAAAGAGACTCACAGACACAGGAAACACACGTCTGGTAACCAAAGGGGGAAGGGGGAGTGGATAAATTAGTTGTTTGGGATAAAGGGATACACTCACTGCTACATATAAAGTAGATTCCCCCTCAAGGGCCTACTGTATAGCACAGAGAGCTATATACTCAATATTTGGTAATGACCTATATGGGAAAAGAATCTAAAAAAGTTTTACATGTGTAACTGTATATATACATATAGATGCACATATTACTGTACGTACTTATACAGATATCAGTTCAGTTCATTTGCTCAGTCGTGTCCAACTCTTTGCAACCCTGTGGGCTGCAGCACGCCAGGCTGAGTTTGCTCAAACTCACGTCCATCGAGTGGGTGATGCCATCCAACCATCTCCTCCTCTGGCGTCCCCTTCTCCTCCCGCCTTCAATCTCTCCCAGCATCAGGGTCTTTTCTAGTGAGTCAGTTCTTCGCATCAGGTGGCCAGAGTATTGGAGTTTCAGCTTCAGCATCAGTCCTTCCAATGAATATTCAGGACTGAGTTCCTTTAGGATGGACTGGTTGGATCTCCTTGCAGTCCAAGGGGCTCTCAAGATAAACGCACATATACACATAACTGGATAACTCCGCTGTACACCTGACACTAACGATGTTGAAAATCAACTATACTTCAGTAAAAAATAAAAGTTAAATGTCTGAACTTATGACTAGTTTCTAATCTAAAATTCATGCTTCACGAAATATAAACATTCAAAGGTACTGATATAGACTGCAGCCATTCTATTAGGAGAAACCTCATGGATGGGCTGACTGAAGAGATTAAATAATGAAACTATGCATAGGGGTAAAAGTTACAAGGAAAAGTTTCACCTTCTCCTGTAGGTACTTTATGGACTGAACTGAATTTGTACTTAACTGGAGTGATTTATAAAGGACTGATTTAAGCAGGGGTTTTAACTATCAAAGTCCAAATGGATATGGCAGCTCTTTGCTCTTAGTCACATGCATTTACAGCATAACTTGAAAAGGAAACTACTGTGTACCCCTCTGAAATGTTTCAAATTTTTAGTCTTCTATAAATGGAACTCACACAAAAGTTATTACATAACCCTAGATATCAGAAAGCAATTGCTTATGAACAATTTTAATTTCAGCACCTTCCTTTTATCATCACACAGATCTCTTATTTTTGTTACCAGCAATATTGTGTACATGCCAAGACTTTAGTGAAAATCTGTTTTTCAGGATATATGTTTGTAGAATGCAGCATTCCCAAAGACTCTGGATAATTACAGAGAAAGTGAAAAGTATAAAAACTATTTAAAACAAATCTGAGTCATCTATTTTTACATCAGGTTCATTATTATTAGAACAACACTGCCTTTTTAAAAAAAATTCAAGTACTAGCTTTCTAGTACTTGACAATATCTAATGACGTCAAACAATTCACTGGAACAGGCAGCTTCCTCGATCTTCAAATCGCTGGAATTCAGTTTTCTGCTACATGATTTTTTTTTTTTTTTTGAGAAAAAGTAAGACCTCTCAAACTCTCCATGAAGTAAAACAGGGATACCTTGTGAAAATAACAGTCTTTTTCTTGATCATGGCTTTATTCTTAAATGGGGCGTCCCTTGTGGCTCAGCTGGCAAAGAATCCGCCTGCAATGCAGGAGATCTGGGTTTGATCCCTGCGTGGGGAAGATTCCCCTGGAGAAGGGAAAGGCTATACCCACTCCAGGATTCTGGCCTGGAGAATTCCACGGACCATATAGTCCGTGGGGTCGCCAAGAGTCGGACGCGACTGAGTGACTTACATTTTCACTTTCTCTCTTCTTCCCTACTGTGTGCAGAAGTCTAAAACCATACTATTGCTTGCAACTTCTTTCTGCCTTTCCCCCCTCTTTTTCTTGCCTACTTGATCATTCAGGGTGTGTTATTGATAATTTCAGTAGCTTTTTTTATGGGAATTACCCTGCATGGTTATCTTAATAAAGCCTGGAGTTCATGACTACCTTCTCTTTCTTGGTGTCTGAATGGCTCTAATCTTACACTTTCATCTTTTAGGATAGCTAAAATTTAATCATCTCAAGAGCACCGCAGAAAGAAGGCTGGCTATGAAATCTTACAGTCTTGATTTTTCATCTTAGTTTCATCTTTTCTTAGCTAGAAACTTCGGTAAAAAAACTCACCTTCTTTGAGACTCGGTCTTCTGATATGTGAAACTGAGACATAATATTTAACCGCATCCTTGAAAGAATATGATTAAAAGGCACATGTTAGGTTCTTAGAAGTTTCAGTGACTCTTTCTACAAAATTTAATGAGGCAGCTATTAATAAGGGAATCACATCCACCTGATTTGAAATATTCAAGGTAACACTGACACATTATTTCTACCAATTCGTGATACAGTTCAGTTCAGTCGTTTCCGACTCTTTGTGACCCCATGAAGTGCAGTACACCAGGCCTCCCTGTCCATCACCAACCCCTGTGATACAGTGTGAACCTAACACCATGCCTAAACAGAAGGAAATGTAAAAACGATGTCTCAGTGAATTCAAGAATGAATGAATGGACGGCGCTTCCCTGGTGGCTCAGTTGGTAAAGAGCCAAGGCAGGTGACGCACGTTCGATCCCTGGTCTGGAAGGTTCCACATGGAGCAGCTAAGCCCACGCAGCGTGACTACTGACGCTGCGCTGACGGAGCCCCTCCTCTCCACAACTAGAGAAGAGCCCGCGCACCAGCAAAGACCCGGCAGAGCGGAAAGCAAACACAAATAAATAGAATTAAGATGAAAAAGAATGAATGAACGCACTTCCACGCTTGATGGGAGGGATATAATAAACACCGGTAAGCGAACATAATTCAAAACCAGAGACAAAGGATTGGAGCTTCAGCTTCAGCATCGGTCCTTCCAACCAATATTCAAGGTTGATTTCCTTCTGGATTGACTTTTATGCCTGAGACGGATTCTTTTTTCACATAGGCTCTTCACTCATAAGAAACAGATTTTTTGCAGCTTGAAATCTGTGCTTTAATACTGAAATTGTCATCAGGCACAAGGTCGTCTGTGACGACCCCTTCCATCCCGACTCTTTCCTGTATCGTTACCCCTTCCTTCACATCTGAGCTAACAGCCCTTCTCCACATCAGTACCAAACGTCCATCTCGTCCATCCTTCACTGGTCCTTCAATCTTCTCTGCAATGTTGCCCCTCTGACAACCTGACTTCCCTCCTTTGTCTGCAGTTTCGGCTCTTCTGCAGCTCACTTCCCTCCAAATTTGCAGATACACTCAATTTTTCCACATTCGGAGAACCCCCCTCAATTCCATTTTCCCCTAAATTAGTGTGCACTTGCTCTTCTTTCTATCAAGGGAAAAATAACACGAAATAGTATCCTAACAGTAATAATTCCTCGTCTTTTCCTTCTCTGATCTTTCTGTTGTTGTTGCTGTGTAGCTGCTGAGTCGTGTCCGACTCTTTTGTGACCCCATGGACTGTAGCCCACCAGGCTCCTCTGTCCCGGGGATTCTCCAGGCCAGAATACTGGAGTGGGCTGCCGTTTCCCTTTCCAGGGGATCTTCCAGGGATCAAACTCGCGTCTCCTGCATTGCAACCGCATTCTTTCCCTCTGAGGCATCGGAGAAGCCCTTGGCAATACCTGCAGCTCTTTACAATACAGATTCTGCCTCTAGTATAGAACTGAAACTGTATTTGGACTTTGCTTCACTAGATAATCTTGGGGTGTTTTTTTTTTTTTTTTTTTTTTTAAGATTTTTAACCTGATCAATTTTGCAGCATTTACAACCACAGACTACACTTGCTGACTTCTGCTATTCTCCAGTTTTCCCAGCTTTCCCTCTCTCTCTGAGACGGCACTTTCCCAAGCTGTCCAGCTGGGTCCTCTCTCCCCCGCCGCCACTCCACACACCCTTTGGCACTGACATTTACTCAGGGTAATAATCCGTCCTCCTCTTTTCACTCTGAACTCCTGGTGGCATCAGCCAGCACCAACTCCAGCCCCCAGTACCTTCCTCTTTTAAGTCTCTTGGTTTTCTTTCAGGTTTGTCTTTCTGACCGCCTCCTGGGCATGTCCATGTGGACGCGCCAGATGACTGCGATGTGTTTTTCCTGGTGAGAAAATTTACAGGTTCAAACGTCCACAGGTACTATTCTTGCTGGTACACGCCTTGATTGTGAGCATCAGTGAAGACCTCTAGGCAGCGTGCTGAAAAGCAGAGACGGTGCTCTGCAGACAAAGGTCCCTACAGTCAACGCTATGACTTCCCAGGTGTCCCGTACGGACGTGAGAGCTGGACCCAACAGAAGGCTGAGTGCCAGAGAATTGATGCCCTTGAATTGTGGTGCTGGTCAAGACTCCTGAAAGTGTCTTGGACAGCAAGGAGATCCAACCTGTCAGTCTTCAAGGAAATAGACCCTGAATACTCATGGGAAGGACGGATGCTGAGGCTGAAGCTCCAATACTTTGGCCACCTGATGCAGAAAATCAACTCATTGGAAAAGATCCTGATGCTGGGAAAGAAAGCAGGAGAAATGGATGGCAGAGGATGAGATGGTTGGATGGCATCAACGAGTCAACGGCCATGAGTTTGAGCAAGCTCCAGGAGTTNTCAGTCTTCAAGGAAATAGACCCTGAATACTCATGGGAAGGACGGATGCTGAGGCTGAAGCTCCAATACCTTGGCCACCTGATGTAAAAAGGAAGAAGTGGCTGGTGGTGGTGGGCAGAAAATGAGGGGTCACAAGAAGGAGCTCAATCCTCTCTGCCCCTAATTCAATCCCAGCAGGTCTAACGACATCTCTTCCTGAAGCACAGGGCTCTCTGCTTCTCACTGCCTCATGCTCACCACGACACGGTCCTCATCAAGGGACCAAGGGGGACTGAAGCTGGAACTCCACGTCCAGAGCTGCTCATCACACGGCCCCAGTCAGTTTGCTGCCTGTTCCAAACAAAAAAAAGAAAAAGATAATCGAGAGTGAATCTCTGGCTTCCCTGGTTGGTCCAGTGGTGGAGAATCTGCCTTGCAGCGCAAGGGCACAGCGGGTTCGATCCACAGTCTGGGAAGATTTCACGTGACGCAGGGCAGCTGAGCCTGTGCCCCTCAGCTACTGAAGCTCGCTTGTCTAGAGTCTGTACCCACAACAAGAGAAGCCTCCACAAGGAGAAGCCTGTGCACTGCAGCTGGGGAGCAGCCCCCACTCTCTGTAACTAGAGAAAGCCTGCACGCTGCCAATAATTAAAAAAATAAATAAAATGCTAAAACTCCAGAACTATTTATGAAAGCATCTACCAATAGTTTCAATATAAATAAACATTTTTTTAAAAAGTGAATCTCCCTAACTTTCAAGCCACCTCTCCTTTCTAAAGAAGGCTAAAGTGCCTAAGACTGGATGCTTTTTTTTTTTTTTTAAGTTTAAATTTTTTATTTTTTAGTTTGTTTTGCTTTACAATACTGTACTCATTTTGCCATACATTGACATG